>JASVEL010012686.1:0-137957 GCA_032618575.1 Nicotiana noctiflora | reverse complement strand
ACCCTCGGCGCAGGGAAAAGAAAGGCAAAAAAAAAAAAACTGCATTAGTTATACCAGCATATATCGCAAAAAATTATCTAAACATAAGAGACATAGATACCATAAATAAGCATGTATGCATGTAATGATATTAAAACAGTAACTACCAGAAATGACTACCACAAGAGAACACAAACTAATCATCTATGGGTGGCCCTACCACGCCTCACCCACCCCGGGTAAGGAGTAAGTCCCTATCCTACAACCCTGATACTAGACCTCCAGACTTTACTATCAAGGGTCATGTCCTCGGAAATCCGCAATCTGGCCATGTCCTGTCTAATTACCTCTCCCCAGTATCTCTTAGGTCTCCCTCTGCCTCGCCTCACAACAACCACCGCTAGCAGCTCACAACTCCTCACTGGGGCATCAGGGCTTCTCCTCCTCACATGCCCGAACCACCGAAGCCTCGCCTCTCGCATCTTCTCATCCACTGGGGCCACCCCACCTTCTCCCGAATAACTTCGTTCCTAATCTTATCTAACCTGGTGAGCCCGCACATCCACCTAAGCATCCTCATCTCCGCAACCATCATCCTCTCAACATGAGATTTCTTCACCGGCCAACACTCCGTCCCATACAGCATGGCAGGTCTAATCACACCTCTATAAAACTTCCCCTTGAGTTTCTGTGGCACTTTCTTATCACACAAGACTCCTGAAGCAAGCCTCCACTTCGACCATCCCTGCCGCTATACGGTGAGTGACATCTCCGTCTATCTCCCCGTCCCCCTGGATCACCGATCCAAGGTATCTAAAACTATCCTTCTTGGCTATGGCCTGAGATCCAATCATCACTCTCCCTCCCACTTCGCTCGGATCAGTGCTAAACTTGCACTCCAGATATTCTGTCTTCGACCTGCTTAATTTGGTTAATTCCTTCAAAAAAGAGGCCAGCCCTCTATGATACCAAGCTGATATACACGTATACTATTTTGGTATATAATACAAATTCATATACTTCGCTACCTCAACATCATTTCAATCAAAACTTCATAACTCTAATACAAAATTTTCACCAAATTAGCTCAAAATTTTGCCACAACCTTCATTCAATATTTCAAACTAGCATAAAAACTCTATTGAAACATTGAAAAAGATTCCAATGAAAAAGATATCTACCCAGTTTATATATCGTATACTAACAGGGTATCATAGAGGACTGGTTCATTCCTTTAACAAAAATAAATATACGCCAGTCCTCTATGATACCCATATGGTATATATCATTACTGACATGATATAAGTATGATTCATTCCCTCAAAAAAGAGCTTATTCCTCAATGATACCAAACTGATATACATGTACACTATTTTGGTATATAATATGAATTTATCTCTATCACAAGTTGAACTCAATTTCAATCCAAATTTCACAATTCTAGTACAAATAATTCACCGAATTGGTTCAACTTTAGCCACAGCCTCCACTTAACATTTAAAAGTAAATATTTTTGTTTAATAAAAATTTTAAAAAGGTATGAAAACTCCATTAAAATTTTAAAAAGATTCCAAATAAAAAATTTAATAAATTTAAAAAGGACCAAATTATAACGGTATACTATTACACTATACTATATATTGTAAGATTATACTATTGGAATAAATTGTATAAACTAAAAATTATATACTAAAGTGGCATGTATACCATTTTGTTATACATTACAAATTCATCTTCTTCACTAGTTCAACTTAAATTCAACCCAAATTTCATGCAAAATCTCTACCAATTTGGCTAAGGCTTTTGCTACAACTTCTGATTAATATTTCAAACAAACTCCAAGCTTAATCAGATCAAACAACTACAAACTCAACAAGCCCACTACATGAGTTTTCAGCTTCAAAGTCCTTCAATTGTGCATTTGATTTTTTCTAATAATAAATCTCTAAAAATCTCTAATATGAACTTTCTAAAGATATTATAAATAAAATTTTAAAATATCTATTTTGAATCTAACAACTAATCTTAATGTTGAAATTTCAATTAAAATGCTTCAAGCTTAACAATGATGGGTCTTTAAAAATTTATTCCCAAGCACCTCAAATCTGCTCCAAATAAAATCAAATTTCAGTATGACTAATAATTTGAGAAAGAATGTGATTTTTAAGTAAATTTTCTCAAAATATTTCATCATATATGTTTGGAAAATATTGATTTCTCCATATTCTTTATAAATGGTTGTACTAAATAATGAGTTAAGCACATAAGTGAGAAATGGGGGAGATGCTCATAGCAACAATAAAGGCGTGATAAGTGAATGCTAGGCCTTGGCAGAAAATAAGGGGCGGGTAATTATTTTTAACCGTATAAATATCCTTTGTAATTAGTTTTAGGATAAATAATTAGTTTAAGTTTTATGAATATTTTGTATAAATTTTCCGTATCAAATTCCCTCAAAATCCCGAACCCTTACTTCATATCAGCCAACTAAAGTAAGCATTATCTCAGTACCAACAGGAAAAGATGTGGACGCTTTACAGCAGAATAAATGAAAAAAATATGAATAAAAACGGTACTATTAAATTAGAATCTCAAAGAAGTAATTGAGAGGTTAGTTTGATAGAAGTTAATGTTCCTCCCCTGTTGGCTGTTACTTATATGCTCAAATAACGTGATTTTTCATAGTGCCAACCAACTAAGATATTCATATGTTATAACGTGGTAAAAATTACGTGGGATAGTCATTTTTTAAAGTAATATTTATTTTTTATTTAATATTTTTAATGCTTAACAATAGTAGCCACTAATATGTGTTGCCTTTTCTTCTGTCTCTTTCATGTGTTAGGGAAAAGAACTGTGCCACCGTCTCTGAGACTGAAAGGATTTTCCGGTGGTGACTGCCATGGACTCCGCCGCCGTTGTTTCTGTACTAGCCCATACTAAGAATGTTACTGTATGCTATATATAGGAGTGTCAATCTGAGCCCAAATCCATCTAACCCGCCCAACTATCCTAGAGATTAATGGGTTGTGCTACAAACATTTTAGCTCATGTGTTAATTTGGATAGATCCCAAGTTAACCCATTATTTTTTATAGCCCATTCTGACCCATATAACAGCCCAAATATAACCTATGAAACTCAACCAAAACAAAGGATCTCAATCAAATTATCTAAAAATTTACTTAGTTGCTCCAATTTTATTTATTCATTTATTTTTTGTAACCCACCCACACTACCCCACGCAAACCCCCCAAACATTTTTTTTTGTATTTTAAACCTGTTTTTTAAATTTTTCTACACCACCCAACCCCAACCTCCCCCCTGGCCCTATTTTTTTTTAATTTTTTTTTTAATTTTTAATTTTTTTTGTGCACCTCTCTCCCCCGGCTCAAACTCCCTCAATTTTTTAAAAACTTTTTTTGTTAATTTCAATTTTATGTTTTATATTTTTTTTTGTTTTTCTGCACCACCCACCCACCCATCCCAACACCCACCCCACACGTAAATATATTTGTCAACATATATATTTTAAGGTAAAAGATTTTTTTATGCAAGATGAGCATGGTTCTAAAATATGGGTCAAGTTGGGCGGGTTGAGTTATAACCTATTGTTTAGCCCATCTTGACCCAACCCATCTTAATCTAAGTACACTTTGGGCTAGGTTGGACAATGATCCATTTATTGAGCTAACCCATCTTGACCCGCCCAAATTCAGCCCAACCCACTCATTTGCCACCTCTATTTATATATATAAACTTAATTTGAGAAACTCTTGAATAAGCATTATGATTGTTCAAAGATTAACGTGCTAGTTTTGTTACTCTCTCCGGTTCACAGTAAGTGTCTAATTTACTTTTAGCACGCCTATTAAGAATATACTAAATTTTGTTTAAAAATACCTAGTATGACTAAATTACCCTTAATTAAACATTTAATGTGAGGAGTAAGAAAACTTTTTAGGATATGTACATATGGGTTATTTTGTAAAAACAAATTGAATTAAGAAAGCTTTTTAGGGATATGTACATATGGGTTATTTTGTAAAAATAAATTAAATTTTTTCTTGATTACATAACTGGACACTTATTTTGTACCAAAAATTAAAAAGTAAATTAGACACTTATTGTGAATCGGAGGGAGTACTAATTAAATTAGTCGCGATCTTTGATCGTATGCAATTATGGTGGTAGATGCAATTTGGTTTGTAATTTCTGTGATGTATTTTTGGTTTTCTGCTATGTTATGGATCCTGAACTTACAGTTACAAGTTCAAAAGTTAAGGACACTTGGTCCTGAATTTCGAGTTCCAAGTTCAAAAGTTAAGGACACCTGGTCCCGAACTTAGAGTTACAAGTTCAAAAGTTAAGATCACTTGGTCCTGAACTTAGAATAACAAGCTCAAAAGTTAAGGACAATATGTCCTGAACTTATAGTTACAAGTTCAAAAGTTAAGGACCATAGGTCCTTAAGTCCTGAACTTAGACTAACAAGATCAAATGTTAAAGACAATAGATCCTAAACTTAAACTAACATGCTCAAAAGTTAAGGACAATAGACCTGAACTTAGACTAACAAACTCAAAAGTTAAGGACATTTGGTCTTGAACTTATAGTTACAAGTTCAAAAGTTAAGGACACTTGGTTCAAAAGTTATGGATAATAGGTCCTGATCTTAGACTTACAAGTTCAAAAGTTAAGGACAAGTAGTCCTTAACTTAGAGTTACAAGCACATAAATTAAGGACATATAGTCTTGAACTTCGAGTTACAAGTTCAAAAGTTAAGGACATATAGTCCTCAACTTAGAGTTACAAGTTCATAAGGTAAGGACACTTGTTCTGAACTTTATGACCAGAAGGGTTTTTTTGTCTGGGCAGGTAAAATTTATTAAAGTACTGGCTAAAGACTAAAAATATTTTAAACAGTGACTTAAATGTAAATACATGTGTTATTAGTGGCTAACCATGCACTCACCCCAATTAATAACTGAGGCTAAGGACCCGTTTGACTATAGATTTTGCCAGAATAAACTTGGGTTTTATTTCACAAATACATATTTGGTCATAGATTTTGCCTATATTTTAGCGAAATCCCAAATCCCTATCCCAATAGTGGATTTTGGGCCACTCCCTAATAATACACATATTTTTTTAAAAAAATAAAATTGAAAAATATATTTTAAAAACGTATGTCCAAACACATTTTTATCTTCAAGCCAACTTTACCCAAAATAATTTTTTCAAAACAAATTTTAGAATTTTTAGCCAAACGCTAATTTATAATAAAGCACAATTTGGGGAAGGCAAATATAGAAAGGGAAGTGGTTCTTGAAATTAGGAAGGAAACAACATATTTTGGTAGAAAAACTCCCTCTATCTGCAATGTTTCATTCGACCCCAAAGAATCAAATTTTTAATTGAAAAATGAAGAAGAAAACATTGACTACTCACTCCGTCCCAGTTCATTTGTGCTGTTTGATTAGTTACGAAGTTTAACAAATAAATGAAGATTTTTGAAAATTGTGATCTAAATTTAACCCATAAAAATTTATATAATTATAAATCATCTCATTAAAAGTATAGTTAGAATTTTAAAATTAAATAGTTTCTAATAAGAAAGCATGACATCCTTTATGAGACAAACTAAAAAGTAGAGTATGGCACTTAAATTATACAGAGGAAGTAATATTTTTTACATGTCATTTTTTGTCATTTTAATACGAGGAAAATTGTAACATAATTTTTTTCATAAGAATATGAAATTTTTGGTTTAAAAATGAAAATATATTTAGTCCGATATAATCACAGAATTGTTCTCGGTGACATTTAACAAGGGAAAAGTGTCATCAAACGATGAAAAGAGGTCGACCCTATTGCTAATAGACTTATTATTACAAGATATTAACAATAGTACGATAGTTTTCTTCGCACGGGTATACGTAAAAATTATACGGGGCGCTCCCCATTTGAATCCGGAACCAAAGTGTTGTTAATTTTTAAAAAAAGAACGTTTTTATGTTTTTTTAAAAAAAAATGACATATGTATATACAACGCCACTTTATGTGGCGTTGTACACTACCGGTAACGGCTCCGTTAGTGTACAACGCCACATAAAGTGGCGTTGTATAATAGAGTATATGTACAACGCCACCTATTTAGGCGTTGTACGTTGTTCATTCACTGAACAGTACAACGCCTGAATAGGTGGCGTTGTATAACCACCCTGGCCTAAATTCTACAGCATTTCTCACCACCCCGACCTAAATTCTACAGCATTTCTCACCACGCCGAGCGAATTATAAGAACTTCTTTATATTGCCCGCTAAGTGTCATATTAAACAACAATTGCTTGAACAATTTAAGTGGTTAGAACATAGAGTAAATGAAAGTGTGGAATAAATAATTCCTACTATGTGTTTAGTTCATTTGTATGTTTGTTATTCTTATTAAGTTATGTTTGTGTTTGTGTTCTAGTAATTTAAGTTTAAGTTAAATATTATGTATTAATAGACGAAATAATTAAATACGAAACAATAAACGAAATAATAAAACAAATGATGAACTAAAAAACGAAATGATAAAACAAATGATGAACTAAAAAATTTAATAGATATATTTAATTAAATATTATTTTTACAAAAATATTATTTACAACATATACAAGATAAAAAGTAACTATCTTGTATGTGTCCCGCAATGTGTGTGCTTCAAAGCAGCCGTCGGCCTCAGGCGCATCCCCGCCCGTCCAGGTACGCTATCAGGATCATCATCATCAAATTTCCTCCTAATAGCTGGATGTGGCTCAGGATGACATGCATCAGTGGTGCTGTCAGGTCCAGCAGAATACTACATAATAAAGTAAAAATTAGTTTATAAAATCACATAATAATTTATAATTTACAGTTTTATTGTCTTACCGTCATAGTGTCTGGATCCTGTATGTAGTCATCTGCCGCATCATCAACTGAAGCCTGAACAAGGAGATTATTATAATGTAATAAATAAAATAAGTTACAGTTAAAAGAAATTTCATATTCAGAAGTAATAAACTCATACCTGAGCATGCGAAGAGCTCCCAAAACACAGCCGGCGGCCACTGGATATATCCCTGGTCGGTGCACCCTCAGATGTGGTAGATGGGCCAGGGTAGTATGCACCCCAATCCGCTGCTTGAAAATCAGAGCTCGTGATTAATAATTGACCGCGTGAGGTCATCTGTGAAGGGCCTGCAATGTCGTATATACCAAGGCTGTAAGACGAAATGTCCGTCTCATGCATGCCTCCTAGCATAGCTGCAGCAACATCATCATCGGGAGCATCACCGGGAGCATCACTGGCCTCATCGGGAGCATCCTGCTGGACACCACGTCCTCGGGCAGTACGAGGTCGCCGGGCAGCACCTGGTCGTCGGGCAGCAAGTCGTCTGGCACCAGCATGTCATGGAATACCACGACCCCGCTGGTATGTGGCTGGATCAACATAATCAGCATCCTGTGCCAAGCGCTAATCCGACCTGGCACGCTCTAGTGTCTCGGCAGCCACTGTCATGAATCGACGACCATAATCTATAATGGCCACTGGATCGTGCGCATAATCCTGCATCTCCCGCCCCATACGGTGGACGGTATGCAATCCAATGGCCTGCACAAAAGTAAATAATGTAAACTAGGTTTAACTCACAATATTATATGTACATTATTAAATATAACATAAAACTTACCAGAGCCTCGTGTCTCCCGGCGTATGAGACGTACCGCCCATCTACCTGATGCACTGGGTTGCCGACAAATAGATGGGACGCTCTGCGATACCATGCCAGATACCCTGCAATAGGATAGTGCTGCGGAGGTGGGATCAACACACCTCGGCTATCCCAAATGCCCAGCTGAGTCTGGAGCCAGTCTAAAAAGGTGTCGTCCACCCTGCTACGATCATCCCTCTCATAATCTGTGTGATGCCATGAAGGATGAGGCGGTATAGGCTGCAGCATGCCAAACTGACGATAAACTCGCTCTGAGGCATGATGCTCCACTATATCTAGGCATGTGAGAGGGACATAAGACCTCCAAATAGCCCGGCCTAGAGTACAGTATTCCGGGAGGGTAGCTAGCAACTCCTCACTATAGGGTGTCCAGATGAACTATCAAATAACAATACAAATGGTTAGTATTCGTAACACTAAATTAAACAATAACTGGTACGTTTAGTTAGATTTTTACCTGTGCATCCTCTAGGAAGTCTAACACATCCCTGAAGGCTGGAAGATTATGATGGGTATCAAATCCCCGCGTATATCCACGCCGCATGACCCACCTGGCAGCTAAAGGAAGGTCTGGTAATGCGACGTCAGCTGGTATCAGTGGAATAGGTGGGCTGAGCTGCACAAATCGCTCCCAAACCCAAATCTAACATAGAAAGTCAATGTAGACTGTGAGATAAACTATATTTAGGTAGATTTAACTGGGGGCAGATATTTTCATTGAATATGTTCTCACCTGTAGAAGGGGTAGGAAGCCGCAGATATCTCTCTATGTGCCCATAGAAGCCCGGCACATCCGCCTGTACAGGAATGCGAGGACAGCAGCACCCCAGCTGTATGTAGCTGTATCCTCGAACTGTGTAATGTGGTGGAGAAACCGGAGGCTAACAAGATTACCCGAAGTGTTCGGGAACAAGACACCCCCAAATAAAAGGAGCAACAACAACCTAGTGTAGTGGCTCACAACCTCCTCCTCTGAGTCATCAGTAATATGAGGGTGGAGCTGCTCCAGATGCTGTCTAAAAGGGGTTAACGGTACCCGACTGATACCAGCCCTATGATCAACGGCCTCCGGCCTCAAACCTGTCAGCATCTCTAGCAAATCCCAATACATCTCGCGCGGGAAATGCCTCATGCCCGAAGGAAAAAGAACAGGTAACCCATCGGCTGGCAGGCCATATAAAACCTCTACGCCCTGCAATGTAATAGTGGCCTCGCCAATGGGAAGGTGGAAGGTTTGCGTCTCCGGTCGCCACCGCTCAATGATGGCCGTGATCAATGAGTAATCCAGCTGTATCCGGCCAATCCGAATAATCCTGTAGAATCCCATCACCTCCAAGTGATGGATGACTCTAGGATGTAAATCTCGGACACTAAGGAAATCCCATAATATATCGATTCGCCGAGCCCGGAATATGTCGGCCAATAACTGTCCGTCCCAGATATACTCAGATCGATGCTGCGACTGTAGGCCTAATAGCTCTAAGCTCCTAGGGCCAGGATGTATGGGCGCATCCATGTCGTCGACTGTAAAATTAAAAAATTTAATAACTTGTAAAAGTTACACATTTAAAAATTTAATTTTGAGGCCCAGCGTCACCAAACTATTATTAATAGCTATGTATTTTTTTTAAAATTTAAAGTTACATTTTAAATAATTAAATTGTAGAAATTGCTGATAATATGGGTCCCGGACTCGATATATTATTTAAGTCCAGCGGCACCAAACTATTATTAATAGCTATGTATATGCATATAATTAAAAAATATATTTAGAATTACTGAATTGTCTAAATTAAATATTTTTACGCTCCCGGGCTCGATGTTTTTGAGCTCATATGTTCGATAATTTTTAATAACTTAATTTTAAGGCCCAGCGACACCAAACTATTATTAATAGCTATGTGTATGCATATAATTATAAAATATATTTAGAATAATTGAATTGTCTAAATTAAATATTTTTGAGCTCCCGGATTCGATAATTTTTAGTTCCCGGGTTCGATAATTTTTAATAACTTAATTTTGGGGCCCAATGGGACCAAACTATTATTAATAGCTAGTGTATGCATATAATTATAAAATATATTCAGAATAATTGAATTGTCTAAATTAAATATTTTTGAGCTCCCGGGCTCGATGTTTTTGAGCTCCTGGTTTCGATAATTTTTAATAACTTAATTTTAAGGCCTAGCGGCACCAAACTATTATTAATAGCTATGTGTATGCATATAATTATAAAATATATTTAGAATAATTGAATTGTCTAAATTAAATATTTTTTAGCTCCCGGGCTCGATGTTTTTGAGCTCCCGGGTTCGATGTTTTTGAGCTCCCGGGTTCGATAAAATTTAATAACTTAGTTTTGGGGCCCAACGACACCAAACTATTATTAATGACTATGTATCCTAGCTCGATAAGTTTTGAGCTCCCGGGTTCGATAATTTTTGAGCTCCCGGGTTCAATAATTTTTGAGCTCCCGGGTTCGATAATTTTTAATAACTTAATTTTGAGTATCAAAATTACAAGCTAAATACTTCACATTACTACGATACAAGGCTCTAAAATTTCCTAGCCTAAAAAGAGTCTATGTTTTACTACGCTAAAAAGATCTCCATTTTACAACTAACAACTAATATAAATTACACAAATATAAATAAACAACTAACATTTCTAACAAGTAATCTAAACTACAAACTAGTTCGGAAAATAACATAATATAACTAAAACTAAAACTAACAAGTAATCTAACAAGTTCGGAAACTAACATGTAATCTAACAAGTTCGGAAACTAACAAGTAATCTAAAATACAAACTAGTTCGGAAACTAAAAAATAGTAGTATAAACATACCTTTTTACGGATAAAATATATCAATATAAAGCTTCCAAATTCGTCTACCCACGAAGCCAATAGCGTAAAACTATAGCGGGACTAATACGTATAACCCGGGGGGACCAATTTTTTCTTTTTTTTTGGTTTTGAACGGCTGGTCGTGTGGGGAGAGGGGGGGACCGAGATGTTTTTTTAATTTTGAAGAAGAATAAGAAGAGTGAGGAAGAAGACGGGAGTAGGGTTTAAATAATGGGTTCAATGCCACTTACTATGGCGTTGAACCTGACAGATTCTTAAATGCTCGTTCAACGCCATAGTAGATGGCGTTGTACATAATGGACGTTATGTACAACGCCACCTACTATGGCATTGTATATAGTTATGTTTTTTTAAACTTATTTATGATACAAATTTTAAATTTAACAACACTTTGGTTCCGGATTCCTCCCCATTTAATCTATACCTATTTTTAATATTTTTCTTAACTTGTACCTACTTTTTAAATAACTTCAGTCTTCAGCCCCCTTTCTCGTCCTCCTTTCTCGTCCTCCTCCATCATCATCATCATCATCATCATCTTCTTCTTCTTCTTCTTCTTCTTCTTCTTCTTCTTCTTCTTCTTCTTCTTTCTCCTTCTTCTTCTTCTTCTTCTTCTTCTTCTTCTTCTTCTTCTTCTTCTTCTTCTTCTTCTTCTTCTTCTTCTCTTACCTAATATAACCCAGGTTGTATATAATTCAAAAGTTATTTTTCACCAGTTAGCCCACCTTATTCTTCTTCTTCTTCTTCTTCTTCTTCTTCTTCTTCTTCTTCTTCTTCTTCTTCTTCTTCTTCTTCTTCTTCTTCTTCTTCTTCTTCTTCTTCTTCTTCTTCTTCTTCTTCTTCTTCTTCTTCTTCTTCTTCTTCTTCTTCTTCTTCTTCTTCTTCTTCTTCTTCTTCTTCTTCTTCTTCTTCTTCTTCTTCTTCTTCTTCTTCTTCTTCTTCTTCTTCTTCTTCTTCTATCATGATGATAGAAATTCACACTGCAACCAATGAGGGCGATGAAATTATGGTAAATGAGCTATTAAAGCACTGCCTAGATTGCTTAGAAATGCTTAACAACAATGGACAAAATGCTATGCATGTTGCTTTGTTGAACACTCTATAGCTGAAGTTGTTTGACTCAAAAAATATTAGACTCTTTTTAAGTAAATCAATCAAAGATAAAAGGGTAAACCCTAGTTAAGGATAATTAACTCTAGATCCAAGATGAATAATATGAATAGAAAAATATAGTCGAGTATAAATGTTGGTGGCGACTATAGCCAGATTTAATAGCATAAAGAAAGATGTATTAAGTAAAAATAATATGAATAAAGGAAAAGGTTCACCCGATCTTCATTGAGACATATATTCTTTCATTTAATAAAGATCAATGATAGACTAATACAAGAACCTTAAGACCCTTTTTGGATCTGATGAAGGTATGGGATCACAGATCCTTTCCTATCTTTGGAAAGGTATGTTTACATATTTTCTAGAAAGAGGAAGAGAGAGAGCTCGAGCTCCCCTTTTTGGAAAGTCCTCCCCTTCTATTCATAAGGGGTATTCCTAGAAAAATATTAAAGGAAAAAGCACAATTAGAGGGAATATTCATTAGAATATTTCCTTTAAGGATTCCAAAAGAGGCTAGTTGTTTTATCACTGTCCAACCTAGGCCTGTCCGGCCTCGGCTTTCTCGATGATGGTCCGTCCTCGGCTTTATTGATGATGGTCCAATCTCGGCCTGTCCGACCTCAACTTTATTAATGACGGTCCGACCTTGGCCCGTCCGACCTCGGCCTATCCAACCTCAGCCTGTTCTACCTTGGACTATCTGACCTTGGCCTTATGTATTCTCGTGTTGAATTTCTCTTGTCTAATTTTGACCCATACAGTTAGTCCCTCCTCTTATCAAAGTCATCTCTTGGTCGAGCTCGGTGAGCGGACTTCATTAATCATAATTCGAGAAATTTGGATGGGGAGATTGAATAGTATGGGTTGCAGCTGAGGATGTCGATGGAGAATATCTTCGAGATGGTGGTGAAGAGAGTGGCGATGGTGACACCAAGTGAAAAAATAGCTGTCTTTTTTTACCATTAATCCGAGTCATATGTAATCTGCGACTATTTGTACAGTGACTTTGTATATAGAAGAATTTTTCTTTGTTGTTCGCCTTGTACTTTTCTATGTTTTCGCTTTTCACGCTTTGGTATGAGGTATATTCCCGCATGGTGAGTCCCGATCTTTCTTTCCCTTTATTTTTTCTGATGGCACTTGGCCTTAGGGACATTTTGAATTCTCTTCGGCGAAGGCCCATGGCCTTAGATGGTATTATTTTGATTTTGACAAAATATTGACCCGTCATAGTTCGATTGAGATCGAGCACTTCTTTATGGCGGAGGCCCTTGGCCTTGAAGGGTATTATTTCGAACTTGTCAAAATATTAACCCGTCGGTGTTCGATCGAGGTCGAACTCTTCTTCTTTGGTGAAGGACCTCGACCTTAAAGGGTTTTATTTCAAACGTATCGAAATGTTAACCCGACGTTGTTCGATCGAGGTTGAACTCTTCTTTTTGGCGAAGGTCCTTGGCCTTAGAAGGTGTTATTTTGACTTATCGAAATGTTAACCCGTCGTCGTTCGATCAAGGTTGAACTTTTCTTCTTTGGCGAAGGCCCTTGGCCTTAAAAGGTGTTATTTCACACTTGACAAAATGTTTACCCATCGTCGTTCTATCAAGGTCGAACTCTTCTTCTTTGGCGAAGGCCCTTGGCCTTAAAAGGTGTTATTTCAAACTTGTCAAAATTATTTAAATGTTAACCTATCGAACTCGAACTTGTCAAAACGTTAACCCGTCGTCATTCTATCAAGGTTGAACTCTTGTTCTTTGGCAAAGGCCCTTGGCCTTAAAGGGTGTTATTTCGAACTTGTCGAAACATTAACCCGTCATCGTTCTATCAAGGTCGAACTTTCTTCTTTTGCGAAGGCCCTTGGCCTTAAAGGGTGTTATTTCAAACTTGTCAAAATGTTAACCCGTTGCTGTTCAATCAAGGTCGAACTTTTCTTTTTGGCGAAGGCTCTTCACCTTAAAGGGTGCTATTTAGTCTTATCGAGATGTTAACCCATCTTCGTTCGATCAAGGTTGGACTCTTATTTTTGGTGAAGGCCTTTGGCCTTAATGGCTGTTATTTCAAACTTGTCAAAATTTTAAACCGTCGTCGTTCTATCAAGGTCGAACTCTTCTTCTTTGGTGAAGGCCCTTGGCCTTAAAGGGTATTATTTCGAACTTGTCGAAATGTTAACCCATTGTCATTCGATCGAGGTCAAACTCTTTTTTTTGGCGAAGGCCCTGGGCCTAAAAGGGTGTTATTTCGACTTATCAAAATTTTAACCCGTCATCGTTCGATCAAGGTCGAACGCTTCTTCTTTCGCGAAGTCCTTTGGCCTTAAAGGGTGTTATTTTGAACTTGTCGAAATGTTAACTCGTCATCGTCCGATCGAGGTCAAACTCTTCTTTTTGGCGAAGGACCTTGTCCTTAAAGGGTGTTATTTCAACTTTTCGAAATGTCATCCCGTCGTCGTTCGATTAAGGTCGAACTCTTCTTCTTTGGCGAAGGTCCTTGGACTTAAAGGGTGTTATTTCGAACTTTTTGAAATGTTAACCCGTCGTTGTTTGAATCGAGGTCGGACTCTTATTTTTTGCGAAGGCCCTTGGCCTTAAAGGGTGTTATTTTGACTTATCGAAATGTTAACCCATCGTCGTTCGATCAAGGTCGGACTCTTCTTCTTTGGCAAAGGCCCTTGGCCTTAAAGGGTGTTATTTCGAACTTGTCAAAATGTTAACCCGTCATCATTCGATCGAGGTCGAACTCTTCTTTTTGGTGAAGTCCCTTGGTCTTAAAAGGTGTTATTTAGACTTATCAAAATTTTAACCCGTCGTCGTTCAATCAAGGTCGAACTCTTCATCTTTGGCGAAGGCCCTTGACCTTAAAGGGTATTATTTTGACTTATCAAAATGTTAGCCCGTCGTCGTTTGATCAAAGTTGAATTTTTTTTCTTTGGTGAAGGCCCTTGGCTTTAAACGGTGTTATTTCGAACTTATCGAAACGTTAATCCATCGTCGTTCTGTCAAGGTCGAACTCTTCTTCTTTGCCGAAGGCCCTTGGCTTTGAAGGGTGTTATTTCGAACTTGTCAAAATGTTAACCCATTACCGTTCTATCGAGGAAGAACTCTTCTTTTTGGCTAAGGCCCCTGGTCTTAAAAGGTGTTATTTCGACTTATCGAAATGTTAACCATTGTCGTTCGATCAAGGTCGAGCTATTCTTCTTTGGCGAAGGCCCTTGGCCTTAAAGGGTGTAATTTTGAACTTGTCGAAATGTTAACCCGTCGTCGTTCGAGTGAGGTCAAACTCTTCTTTTTGGCAAAGGCCCTTGGCCTTAAAGGGTGTTATTTTGATTTATCAAAATATTAACCTGTCGTTGTTCGATCAAGGTTGAACTCTTATACTTTAGCGAAGGCCTTTGGCCTTATAGGGTGTTATTTCTAACTTGTCGAAATGTTAACCCATCGTCGTTCGATCAAGGTCGAACTCTTCTTTTTGGCGAAGGCCTTTGGCCTTAAAAGGTATTCCCTGGGGGAGTTCCTGTTTGCTTAATTTTTCTTGCATTAGAGAATATGAGGCATTTCTTGGGGGAGTCCGAGTTTGTTTAATTGTGCTTGCATTGGAGAATATGATGTATTTCCTAGAGAAGTCCCAATTTGCTTAATTATGCTTGCATTGGAGAATATGATGCATTTCCGGGGGAGTTCCTAATTTTATTTCACTTGGATAAATAGTTAGTTAAAACAAAAACAAAAAACATTTGTTACTTCAGTTTGATCACGTTCCCTTCTCCGCTTATGCTTTCGGTGGTCGCTACCAATCTCGCAAGGCCATCTGTTTCGATATTTTGTGTTCCGGGAATCTGGTCGAGTTTATACTCGTCAAAATCGGGTAGTAGCTTATGAATTTCTGCATGATATTTTTGTAGCCTTTGTTCTTTTATTTGGAAAGTCCCCGTGATTTGGTTGACAACGGGCTGTGAGTCGCACCGAAGGATGATTCGCAATGCTCCATACTTGAGAGCTAGTTTCGGTTTTCTCAACCGTGGTAATTTAGATTTGTATAGACTACCTATGCCACATTCTTTGGAGCACAACCCTTCCTTAAATTGATCTTGCATAATAATAAAATGTTATAGATATGATAGTATAAAATAAGTATGTAGCCAAGGATGGAAAGTTGTTCAGTAGTTGGACGATTGTTCGACATTATCTTAAGAACAAGAAGAATATTGGCAAGAACAGTAGTATAGATTTCTTTTTCAATGCAGAAGTTTCATATTGAATGATATTTGCCTCTTTTGGTAAAAGTATGTGTAATGCCTTTTTCTATATCAGAGGCAAGGACACGGGCTCAACTATTTCGCCTTGACCGTAAAGTCCATAGACAGAGTTGTCATTCGGTGACGTGATGACATCAATCGATCCGCGTATGATAGATTGAATTGAAATTTCAGGGAGTGTTTATGAGCACTTAGGTTTTGATGAGAGCATTTTGGCACCGTCCCCGTATTTATAAGCAACGCGAGCTGCTGCCGACCAAAAAGTCATCAGGCGACACAACATATAGCATGGAAGAGACATAGAATCACCTCCATCCCCTATTACAAAGAAAAATTTACATAAAGCATGATATTTAAACATGGCCCCTTCAATATTATATTTATTTTCGTTTTGCATATTTTGGGTGTATTTTGCAAATATAAGCGTGGGTTAGTTTGATCAACAGTGATTCAGGCCTACTTGTGCGGAGGCACAGATGGGCAACTTTGTCAGCCATACAGAAAAATATTCACTAGTGTTTTTTGCTGAGATTTCTTAATTTCTTTTTGTGCAGCAATCCCGAATAGTGACGCTACTCTACAAACTGGCTAGAATTGAATTTTAGATATGGAGAAAACTAAAATTTTAATTAGAAAATTCCTACAGACGGCGTCAAATTGTTTGATCCAAAAAATATTAGACTCTTTTTAAGCAAATCAATCAAAGATGAAGGGGTAAATCCTAGTTAAGGATAACTAACTTTAGATCCTAGATAAATAATATGAATAGAAAAATATAGCCGAGTATAAATGTTGGTGGCGATTATGGTCAGATTTAATAGCACAAAGAAAGATGCATTAAGTAACAATAATATGAATAAAACAAAAGATTCACCTAATCTTCAGTGAGACGGATCTTCTTTCATTTAATAAAGATCAATGATAGACCTGTTAGGGATATAATAGATATGCCCTAGATCCAATATCATATTTGATGATTTGAACATATTTTTGTGTACATTATTTGATATAAATTTATATGGCATTTGATATTATTTTATCATTGTTATTAATTGCTTGATTAATTTGATAAGGTCCTTGATTAAACTTTGAGATTTGTCATCGTGATAGAGATCATGATAATGAGAGCAAAGTCTCTTACAATTTAATCAAAATTTGTTCTTGATCGTAGGATTATTAATTTGGGCATTAGTAATCCGGTTAGATGAATATTTATGTGATTGTCTTTATGGGATAAAGATTAGTTGATCTCATTAACTAAATCACATAGATAGATGATGCATATAGAGATATGATCACTATACCGACTCATTAGATAATTCCTAATGGTTAGAATTACCATAAACTGTCAATATGATATTCTCTTGAAGAATGTGATGTAACAGTTTCCTTTGACCTGAGATCGTCATAGTAATTGACAAGTCATTTATTGTGCTTTGATACCGGACACCTATGGCCTTAGGGCGATAGTTGAAAGGATATTGGGTACGATTAAATACTTGTAGAATTAGTGATTGATCAAGATGGAATCTGTCAACTCTTGGTAATGAGTTTAAGCTCCATGTTGCCATGAATTATAAACGACCAAACTAAGATCTTGGCCAGTGCAATTGAATGAAAGAAGAAAAGGGTTTCTTAGGCCATTTAATGGTCGATTATATTTCACATGAATACATAGTTGGTCGCCTATTAGGATTTGACAGTTGAACTATATCCTAGGGTGATCCAGAGCTATAAGGACAGAAGGAATTGCAATATTATTCTTCTACTGGTTCATGAGAGTAAATTTTATACTTCATGCTATCCGGTCGTTAAGGAGTGTTGCTAGACGCCACCCTTGATTAGTATATTGAGGAGATCAATTTACTACCGGCTTAGTATTGAACCTATGGGGTCGCACACTTACGAGTGTTCTGATCTTTGCTAAAGGATTAATTAACTTATTATTTGATAATTAAATTAAGGAATTTAATTAGTCAAACAAATTTAGTTATTAGTCCAAATGAAATATTATTATATTCTTTGCTAGCACAGAGGTTATAATTAATATTGTGAACAAATTAAAGTTTTCTATTTGGAATAGAAAAGTTAATATTATCTATTGGTTTACACACACACACACACACACACACACACACATATATATATATATATATATATATATATATATATATATATATATATATATATATATATATATAAGGATAATATTGATTTTATATAAGAGTTGTTGTATAAAATATTAATATAGGCTTCTAAGAAAATCCAATATTGAATTTGACTGACGTGAAGTCCATAAAGACGTGCGGCTACTCCAGACCCACTATGAATGGGATTAGTATTTCTTAATATCAAATATTTATTAGTACTTATAATCCAATTCAGAATTGGATCTTATGGAATGTCTTGGTAGTCACGACGCCAATTGGAACAGGAAAAGATTTTCATTAAAAATTTCCATAAAAGTTTAATTTTGGAATTAGACTTTTACCCTAAGTAAAACATTACCTCAACCAAATAGGAATAGGGTTTATAGGTGATTCTATATAAAGGGTGATGGAGAAAATTTGTTATAATTAATTCTTGAGAAGGAAAATCACTTTGTGAAAGTGAGAATACAATACAAAGCCAAGAGAGAAAATACAAATCCAAGAAAAGTATTTCTTGTTCTTCTACTTTTGAGTTGAGATTTTTTGAGAAAAATTTCAACACAATATTTCGTCCAATTTGTTCGCGAGTTTCATTGATCAAAGAGTTGATAGCAATGATCGGTCTCGATGTGGATACACATAGAGTCTTTGCACGATCGAAGAAATTTTGAAACAAGACTCTCTCCACGAGGTACGTCTTAGATCCAATCTTTGACATGTAAATAAATTTTAAACACGAAAAAATTTGGTTAGGATTATTATTGTTTTCCGCTGCGTATTACGAGCACCTATACGCAATCCAACCGTGGTATCAGAGCCGTGATTTATTGTGTCTAAATTATTTACGAAAATATTTTAATATTATATTTGAAGAGTTCAAACCATAATACATGTGTCTTGTGGAATAGTCAAATCGTTTGAATATTGATATTATTTTATTATGAATAAAATATGCATTCACATAACTATTGAGATAGTTCATAACCTGAATTTAAAATTTTGTATTAGATACCATGGGAATCTATTGTTATTAGTTCATGAGATGTTACTTAATAATAATATTTTAGCATGAATTATTCTTATGTGATATATAAGATAAACATGTTAGAGGATGTTGAATTTCATTTCTATGTCATGTGCGTGTTCATCACATAATTTTGAATTATTTATTACATGTGATGTAAATTAATTTAGGACTAAGCATGTAGACAACTTGAACTATGTGATGACCCGGCCCATCATCATGTGAGTTATCACCCCGTTTTCCCCATTATATGCTCGTTCATGTTTTAATATGTTTGTTTGGCGAGTTTGAGTCAATTCGGATTGAGTTTAGTCGGAATTGAGACAAATAGTCTCTTAGAAGAAGGAATATTTGAGAAAAGTCAACCCGATGTTGACTTGTGAGTTAGAGAGCTCGGAATCGAATTCTGATGATTCGATCAGCTCCGGGAGGTCATTTGCTGCATAGGAGAGCAATCAGAATCGAATTTGGAGGTCCGGTGTAGAAATATGCTTGAATTGGCCAAAGTTGAATTTTGGCGATACCCGATCGATAGGTGAGATTTTGATCCGAGAGTCGGAATGGAATTTAGACAGTGGCAGTAGCTCCGTTAGGTGATTTTGGATGTGTCTGCAAAATTTCAGGTCATTCGGAGGTCGTTTGATCGGGTTTTTGATCGAATGTCGGTTTCGGAAGTTTGAATGAAAACTTAGGCTTGAATTTGCTTGGATTCGATGTTTTCCGTGTTTGAGGGCATGTTTTTATAATTGGAACATGTTTGTATTGTGTTATGGAGTATGTTGGTGGTTTTCGTTGGTGTCCCGGGGGCCTCGGGGTGAATTCGGGGGTCCAAACGGACCATTTTTGGCCTAAGGCAGCAACTGATCTGCTGCAATATCTGCAGAAGAAATCTCTTCATCGCATTCGCGTAGGAGGTCACGTGTCCGCAAAGGGTACCGGAGTTGTTCATCGCATTTGCGATAGATTGAACGTGAACGCGTAGGTCCAGGACCAGAGGCATCACGTTCGCGGGAGGTTTGGACGCGTTCGCGTAGGCTTGGGGAGATTGGTCATCGCGAACGCGGCAGGGAGCACGCGTTCGCGTAGAGTAAAGTTTGGAGGCTGATGTTTTGTTCATCACGGACGCGTGAAGAGCATCGCGTTCGCGAAGAGTTAACTTGGTAGAGCATCGCGAACGCGTGGGGTTAAACGCGAACGCGTATGGTAAATGGGTCAGGCAGTGAATTTAAAACCAGAACATTTCCTATACGGGTTTCATTCATAAAACCTCCATTGTTGAGTCCTTGAGAGAGAAAGTGATGGGAAATAGCTGGGAGATCATCGGGATACTGTCGGAGGTAAGTTTCGTGGCTTAATTACGCGCTTTTATCATGAAATCATTGATTATTTCTATGGAAATGGAAGATTAAAGGTGGGTTTTAGCCCTAGGCTTAGAATTGTAGAAAAATACTGATTTGAGTGGGCAAATGGAGTCCGAATTTGGTAAATTTTATATGCTTAGACTCGTATTGAGATGAGTGTTCCGAATATATAACTTTTGTAATTTTTCGAGAAGCGCACCAAAAGTCGAGTTTTAACAACTTTGTGGGTTTTGATGCAATTTGGATTATTTCGAATGGATTGCGTGAATTTGGCATATATTGATGTATTATCATTGATTTTGAGCATATTTGGCATCCGAGGAGATTGATTTGCGAGGCAAGCGCAAGGCGGACTGAGGCTTCTACCGGTTCGAGGTGAGTGGTGATAGTAAATAATATACTGAGGGTTTGAAACCCCGTACTAGCACTTCACAGTGCTATGTTGAGATGAGACACGCGTTCTGTGATGGGCGTGGTGACATTGTGATTGGGGGTTTGGACTTGATCCTTCCCGGCTAATAGAATACTGCGTATTATGACCGTTAATGAGATTTTGACTGTGTAATTGGGCTAATAGCCATGTTTGGGGCCTTGTGCCGATCTGTAGAGCATTAAGGAACCTGTAGAGCTAGGTGACCCTTATATCGTGTTGGAAACTTACACTCAGCCGTAAAACTAGCCGAATAGTCTATTAAGAGCCATTACTAGATATGTACTGTGAGAGATAGATTACTCAGGGTGGAAGTTCCCTGATTTAGCTGAGTGGGCCTGAAAGGCCAATCCTATACTAATTGGGACAGAGCCGAGGACCCGTTAGGAGGTATTATATACATATATATAAATTTTGGATCGGGCTGCACACCGCAGAAGTATATATATATTGGATCGGACTGCACGCCGCAGCAATATACATATTGGATCGGGCTGCACGCCGCAGCAGTATATATATTGGATCGGGCTGCACGCCGCAGCAGTATACATATTGGATTGGTCTGCACACCGCAACAATATATATATTGGATCGGGATGCACGCCGCAGCAGTATATAAATATTGGATCGGGCTGCACGCTGCAACAGTATATATATATTGGAGCGGGCTGCACGCCGCAACATTACACTTATTTAGATACTTATACCTTATAGACACATGTATATGTCTCCATATATTGAGATGGTTGTACATCGTTGTGGTACGAGTGAGGATTTAGTCAGTGTGGGACCTTGATGAGATAAATGTGGACTGGTGATCGAAGTACTTACTATAGTGATGATTTACCTGCGGGGGTTTGCCTTAGAACTGTTTAGTGATAGCATATGAGTTCTTACTTTCAATTATTGTTTATTATTATTACTCACTGAGTTAAAATATACTCACCCCACTCCCCTGCACTTTCTGTGCAGATCCACAGGTGCCCGAGAGCAGCTGAGTTGTTGTAGCTGCTGATCATTATTTACTTTTGCGGAGACTACGAGGTAGCTGCCGGCGTCCGCAGAACCTGTTTTCTCCTTCTTTACCATTTTGTTGTTTTCATCTTGCTTAGACTTGTTTGTACTAGGATGCTTATTCTGTAGAGGCTCAGACTCGTGACACCACGATATGGTTGGGACCGTATTTTGTATGCTTTTACTATTACGTTGCCACTTTGATATTGTCACTTGCTATTTAAGTTTAACTGGATTAATTGGAATTAATAATTGACTGGGTTAAGATATGATATGGTCGGGCTTGCCTAGCATTGTGTTGGGCGCCATCACGACCGGGGTTTGGGTCGTGACAAACTAAATTCACATGCTAGTAAAAGATTTGATCTTTATGTTATTAAAAATTATTTTAGTAACAATTCCCTCTTACTAAAATTTGAGTTCTTAAATCATAAAATATAAGATATTTTATTATAGAGCTATCCATCAAGGTAAATAGTTTTACTTATTTCTCGTTTATAAGGAGCAGCCTGACTACCAGGAGACTTGTAGTTCGAGAATATGTTAAAATTATTCATTGCATTAAATGTATGGATTGAAAGAATTATTCAATTTTAAGCTAGATACCTGGACTACCCGGGGGAGTATAAAATTTAATAAGTTCTTTGCTATCATGATGGTTGAGCTCAACTATTCCAATAGGAACGACCTGACTACCAGGGGACTATTTGACATAGAGCTATTTAAGGAAATTGTATTGGGATACAATTGGTAATAGTACCTACCTTTAAAATATATGTGAGAAACGACTTGACTTCCAAGTGGATCATACATATTGTTAAAAGATTCCTTTACTCCACTAAAAGAAATAAAGATTTCGTAAACTATAATGACGGTAAATAGTTTAAAATAATTAGTGAAAATATAATTTAGATAAAAGTACATGTCTTTATGATATATGCAAATATGTTCTTATATTATTGCCTTTTCTTTTCTATATTTTAGATTCTCAATATGTCTGTTATATCACTGCGTGGAATACTTGAGACCAACAAGTTGTAGGACCAAACTTTGATGATTGGAACAGAAATTTGAGAATTATTCTCATGCATGAAAAACTTATTGATGTGATCGATAAGCCTGCCAAGGAATTCCCAGATGAGAATGATGAAGATGCTACCAAGATTTATCAGAAATACTTGGAAGAATGTCTTACTACCAAATGCATCATTCTCGCTTCTATGAATTCTGAACTACAGAGGAAACATCAGGATATGGATCCAACTGCCATCATTGAACATCTTAAGAAGATGTTTGGTACACGAAGCAAGACAGCTAGATACCAGCTATCTAAGGCTTTATTTGGATCCAAATTGACTAGAAAATCTCCAGTTGGACCCTATGTCAATCATATGATTGATCTTATTGAAGAACTTGAGAAGTTGGGGTGCAAACTTAGTAAAGAGCTTTCTCAAGATTTGATCTTGCAGTCACTATCAGAATCCTTTTCACAATATGTTATTAATTTCAATATGAATAAATTGGATTGTGATCTTCATGAGATGCTTAACATGCTAACTGATTATGAGAATCAACTTGCATCCGAGAAGAAGAAGGAACTGTCATGTCAGTTGGAAACTCTTCTAAGAAGAAGGGTAATGGTAAAAGTAAACCCAAGAAAAAGCCTACTGCGCCCAAGGGTGGTATGACCAAACCCAAAAGCAAAGAAGGCAAAGCTGACCAATCTGATGCTGTATGTTTCCATTGTAAGAAAATAGGATATTGGAAGAGAAACTGCCCGGAGTATCTTGCAACCTTAAAGGAAAAGAAACAAGGTAAGACTTTAATGAAAAATGTTTTCAAGGTTTCTTTAACTACTACTAATTCTTCATTGTGGGTATTAGATACTGGCAGTGGTTATAACATCTGCAATATGTTGTAGGGGTTCCAGATAAGTAGAAAGTTGAAGAAAGGAGAAATTAATCTATAAGTAGGAAATGGTGCAAAAGTTGCGGCCGTAGCTGTAGGATCAATTTCTTTAATAATGCATACGGGCAAAGTACTTATGTTGGATGATTGTTATTACGTTCCTAAATTTGTTTTGAACATAATTTCAGCTTCTATGTTAGACAAACGTGGTCTTCGCATTAATATAGGCAATGGTATTTGCTCTATTTATTAGAGTGATAATTTATATGTGAATGGCTATCTCCAACATGATGTTTATGTCTTACCTAATGTGAATGCTAATTCGATTATGCATGTTTCAAGTCTTAAGAGAAAAAGAGATGATCATGTAAATCAAACATACCTTTGGCATTGTAGGCTTGGTCATATTGGATAGAAAAGAATTAACAAGTTGTACATGGAAGGGTACCTTAACAAGTATGATTTTGAATCATATCCAACTTGTGAATCCCGTCTCAAAGGAAAAATGACCAAATCTCCATTTACTGGAAGTGGAGAAAGTGCTTCTGAATTATTGGGACTAATTCATACAGATGTTTGTGGGCCCATGAAAATTCAAGCTAGAGGTGGATATTCTTACTTCATCACCTTCACTGATGATATGCCAAGATATGAATTTGTGTATCTTATGAAACATAAGTCTGAATCTTTTGAAATGTTCAAAAGGTTCCGTAGTGAAGTTTAGAAGCATACTGGTAAAAGTATCAAAGTACTAAGGTCTGATAGAGGTGGAGAATATCTTAGTGAAGATTTTACTAGATATCTAAAAGAGAATGGGATTCTCTCATAGTGGACACCTCCAGGAACACCAAAACACAATGGTGTGTCTGAAAGGAGAAATCGAACCTTATTAGATATGGTGAGATCTATGAAGGGGTTCACTAATCTTCTAATAAATTTATAGGGATATGCTTTAGAAGCAGCAACATACTTACTTAATAAAGTTCCCACTAAGTCAGTCTCTACAACACCATATGATATATGGAAAGGATGTAAGCCTAACCTCAAACATATTAAAGTTTGGGGTTGTCCAGCTTATGTTAAGAGACTACAGTCTGATAAACTTGACTCAAGATCTGATAAGTGTTGGTTCATCGGGTATCCCAAGGAAACAATGAGATATTATTTCTATCACCCTTCTGACCATAAAGTGTTTGTGGCTAGAGGAGCAACCTTTTTGGAAAGGGAATTTCTTTTAGAAGGAAATTATGATGGAGACATAGAACTTGATGAAGTTCAAGAAACTAAGGGCTCAGCAAAAAATAAAGATCATGAGACCCAAGTTGAAGAACCTTTATTGGATGTTTTGAAGTTGCCAAGGAAGTTGCCATCTTCAACGGTTGAAGTTCAAGAACTAAATGAAGTTCAAGAATAGGTTAATGAACCAGTTCCAAACCAAATTGAACAACAATCAAATCCGACACAAAGTGAACAGGTTATACAAGTACCTCTTAGAAGGTCTACACGAGAATGTCATGTACCAACTAGATTAAATTTATTGGTACAAGATGATGTATCAAACGAGGTTGATCATAATGATGATGACCCTAAGACCTACGAAAAGGCTATACAAAGTTCCGATTATGAGAAGTGGCAAAAGGCCATGGAATCCGAAATGGAATCCATGAAAGAAAATAAAGTATGGACTTTAGTTGAACCTTCAAAGGATATAAAACCTATAGGTTGTAAATGGGTTTTTAAGAAAAATATTGGAGCATACGGAAAGGTAGAGACCTACAAAGCCCGTCTTGTTGCCAAGGGATATCGTCAGAAAGAAGGAGTCAACTATGACGAGACTTTCTCTCCCGTGGCAATGCTTAAATCAATTCGGATTTTGCTTGCTATAGCAACATACTATAATTATGAAATATGGCAAATGGATGTGAAAACAACTTTCCTAAATGGTGAGCTAGAAGAGGATGTGTACATGACACAACCTGAATGTTTCACATCTTCGTTTGATCATAATAAAATTTGTAAGCTGCAAAGATCCATTTGTGGACTGAAGCAAGCTTCTCGAAGTTGGAATATTTGATTTAACAAGACAATTGAAAAGTATGATTTTGTTAGATGTGAAGAAGAACCTTGCGTGTACAAAAGGGTTAGTGGGAGCACAATTATATTCCTAGTATTGTATGTTGATGATATATTGCTCATAGGGAATGACATACCGGCATTGCAAAGTACCAAGATTTGGCTATTTGAACAGTTCTCCATGAAAGACTTGGGAGAAGCAACTTATATATTAGGAATAAAGATCTATAAAGATAGATCTAGGAAGCTGATTGGAATTTTCCAGTCTTTGTACATTGATACCATCTTAAAGAGGTATAATATGGATAATTCCAAAAGAGGCTATCTACCAATAGGCACTGGAATTACTCTCAGTAGGGAGGATTGTCCTAAAACACCTGAAGAAAGAGAACGCATGAGTAGGATCCCGTACGCTAGTGCAGTGGGAGCTATCATGTATACCATGACATGTACACGTCCTGATGTAGCTTATGCACTTTGAGTGACTAGCCGATATTAGGAAAATCCTGGTGAGGAACATTGGAAGGTGGTGAAGACCATTCTTAAGTACTTAAGAAAGACTAAAGACCAATTCCTCATCTATGGAGATTCTGAGTTGAAACTTGAAGGTTATACCGATGCAAGTTTCTCTTCAGATCGAGATGATAGCAAATCTATTTCTGGTTATGTATTCACTTTAAATGGTGGTGCAATGATTTGGAAAAGTTCCAAACAAGCTACAGTAGCTGATTCAGTGACCGAAGCAGAATATATAGCAGCTAGTGAAGCTGCTAAGGAAGCAGTATGGATGAAAAAGTTCTTAACAGAACTTGGTGTGGTTCCTTCAATAGAAGGTGTGGTTCCACTGTTGTGCGACAACACTGGAGCCATTGCTCAAGAGAACCAAGATTACACCAAAAATTCAAACACGTTCTACGAAGGTATCACTTGATAAGAGAGATCATTGAAAGTGGAGACATCGAGATTCAAAAGGTCGATGGAAAGGAAAATGTTGCAGACCCATTCACTAAAGCTCTTGGCGCAAAGGAGTTTGACAAGCACACGTGGAAATTGGAAATAAAGTACAAGAGCGATTGGCTCTAGTGCAAGTGGGAGATTGTTAGGGATATAATAGATATGCCCTAGATCCGATATCATATTTGATGATTTGAACATATTTTTGTGTACATTATTTGATATAAAATTTATATGGCATTTGATATTATTTTATCATTGTTATTAATTGCTTGATTAATTTGATAAGGTTCTTGATTAAACTTTGAGATTTGTCATCGTAATAGAGATCATGATAATGAGAGCAAAGTCTCTTACAATTTAATCTAAATTTGTTCTTGATTGTAGGATTATTAATTTGGGCATTAGTAATTCGGTTAGATGAATATTTATGTGATTGTCTATATGGGATAAAGATTAGTTGATATCATGACCTAAATCACATAGATAGATGATGCATATAGAGATATGATCACTGAACTAACTCATTGGATAATTCCTAATGGTTAGAATTACCATACACTGTCAATAGAATATTTTCTTGAAGAATGTGATGTAAGAGTTTCCTTTGACCTGAGATCGTCATAGTAATTGACAAGTTATTTATTGTGCTTTGATACCAGACACCTATGGCCTTAGGACAATAGTCGAAAGGATATTGGGTACGATTAAATACTTGTAGAATTAGTGATTGATCAAGATGGAATCTGTCAAGTCTTGGTAATGAGTTTAAGCTCCATGTTGCCATGAATTATAAACGACCAAACTAAGACCTTGTCCAGGGCAATTGAATGAAAGAAGAAAAGGGTTTCTTAGGCCATTCAATGGTCGATTATATTTCACATGAATACATAGTTGGTCGCCTATTAGGATTTGACAGTTGAACCATATCCTAGGGTGATCCAGACCTATAAGGATAGAAGGAATTGCAACATTATTCTTCTACTGGTTCATGAGAGTAAATTGTATACTTCATGCTATCCAGTCGTTAAGGAGTGTTGCTAGACGCCACCCTTGATTAGTATATTGAGGAGATCAATTTACTACCGGCTTAGTATTGAACCTATGGGGTCGCACACTTACGAGTATTCTGATCTTTGCTAAAGGATTAATTAACTTATTATTTGATAATTAAATTAGTCAGAAACTTTTAGTTATTAGTCCAAATGAAATATTATTATATTCTTTGCTAGCAGAGAGGTTATAATTAATATTGTGAACAAATTAAAGTTTTCTATTTGGAATAGAAAAGTTAATATTATATCTTGGTTTACACACCACACACACATATATATATATATATATATATATATATATATATATATATATATATATATATATATATATATATATATATATAAGGATAATATTGATTTTATATTAGAGTTGTTGTATAAAATATTAATATAGGCTTCTAAGAAAATCCAATATTGGATTGGACTGACGTGAAGTCCATAAGGACGTGCGGCTACTCCAGACCCATTATGAATGGGATTAGTATTTCTTAATATCAAATATTATTAGTACTTATAATCCAATTTAGAATTGGATCTTTTGGAATGTCTTGGCAGTCACGACGCCAATTGGAACAAGATAAGATTTTCATTAAAAATTTCCATATAAGTTTAATTTTGGAATTAGACTTTTACCCTATGTAAAATATTACCTCAACCAAAGAGGAATATGGTTTATAGGTGATGCTATATAAAGGGTGATGGAGAAAATTTGTTATAATTAATTCTTGAAAAGAAAAATCACTTTGTGAAAGTGGGAATACAATACAAAGCCAAGAGAGAAAATACAATTGCAAGAAAAGTATTTCTTGTTCTTCTACTTTTGAGTTGAGATTTTTTGAGAAAAATTTCAACACAATATTTCGTCCAATTTATTCGTGAGTTTCATTGATCAAAGAGTTGATAGCTAGGATCGGTCTCGGTGTGGATACGCATAGAGTCTTCGCACGATCGAAGAAATTTTGAAACGAGACTCTCTCCACCAGGTACGTCTTAGATCCGATCTTTGACATGTAAATAAATTTTAAACACGAAAAAATCTGCTTAGGATTATTATTGTCTTCCGCTGCGTGTTACGAGCACCTATATGCAAACCAACAAGACCAATACAAGAACCTTAGGACCCTTTTTGGATCTGATGAAGGTATGAGATCACAGATCCTCTCTTATATTTGGAGAGGTATATTTATATATTTTCTAGAAAGAGGGGGAGAGAAAGCCCGAGCCCCACTTTTTGGGAAGTCCTCCCCTTCTATTTATAAGGTGTATTCCTAGAAAAATATTAAAAGAAAAAGTACAATTAAAGAAAATATTCATTAGAATATTCCTTTTGAAGATTCCAAATGAGGTTAGTTGTTTCATTACTGTCCGACCTCGGCATGTCCGATCTCGGCTTTATTGATGACGGTTCAACCTTGGCCTGTCCGACCTCGACCTGCTCGACCTCAGCCTGCCCGACCTCAGCCTATCCGACCTTGGCCTTATGTCTTTGCGTGCCGAATTTCTCTGGTCTAATTTTGACCCATATAGAAGTTTCTCGATTATAAAGACAAAAACTTCAGCTCTAGAGCTGATGTTCGCCACTTATAAAATAAAAACTTTAGCTCTAGAGCTGAAGTTTGCCAATTACAAAATAAAAATTTCAGCTCTAGAGCTGAACTTCAGACCCCGACTATTAAAATGCTGAAGTTTTGCGTGATTGCCTTTGCTACTTCAACCCCGTATGTTAAAATTATGAGAAAAAGCGGGTACGCTTGCAATTATTTTTGCAAAGTTATCACAAGTTAAAACGTGACACAATAAGCGAGTATATATACAAATGCCCCGGGTATACCGCTGGAGCAAACTTTCTGAAGAAAAGTTAGCACCAGAGAATCGATCAGATTAATAAGAACATCACGGTTTTGAAAAAGCATTTTTTTCATAATTACCATAAACCATCTTTTAATTATTCTTTAACATTTCTTGGTCACCTTCAGCTTAACCATTCGCCTACCTGAATTATTGAATTGTATAAATTGTATAAGTTAAGTGCATATATTCCAAAATTCAAAACTATTTGTTTGCATATTTTTTTAATAACTATACAAATGAGTAGCTAAATATAATTTATTGAACATGTTAATTATATTTACTATCAAAATATTTGTTTATTTTTGTGTTTTCTATGTTCTCGGCGAAATTATTTTGTGGATTGATTTGAGCTAGCTATTTAAGTTATATAACCCAAGTTGAACAAACTTTTTGATATATTGATTTGACTTGCACACATTTTAACATTTACATCAAAGCGAGCAACAACGTGAAGAAGAAATGAATAATCTCATATCAAAGTTCGATTTTAATGGGATGTCACAATTATTCTACCTGCTGGGGCGCCCATATGACTCGTGATGGACATTTGATCATTCCAAGTCGAGATCGCAGTCTTCACATTGTCGACCCAACTTTTTTTTTATTGGGATAATTACACACACGTTTTATTAAATGATATAGAAATCCTCAAATAATACTGATAGGTTCTTTTTAGGAATTTTTACCTATGTATACCATATATCAAACTTTATTTGTATGGGGTCGAATCGGATGTAATGCGGGTTGAGCACGTATCCTTATACGGCCGTAGACGCCGAACGATATCCTCTCTCACGTCCATACGACGAAAGGGGTACGCCCCCGACCATAGAGGCGTATCAGCAGACTTGTCCGTACAGACGCCCCAACTTCCCCTCCCCTATGCCGTTATTGTAATAGTAGTAGTTCTGAAATGATGTAATGTGTTGGCGAGAGGACCTTCCATCTATATAAGGAAGGGTCTCCCTCATTTGTAAGGCAAGTGTTATTAGTCAATAATAATACAACTCTCTCTCTAGCTATCATTCTCTCTCTATTTCATCTCTCTGTCACTAACTAGATTTAACACTTCATCAAGATCCACGACAATTTTATAAGAACAACCTTTATACGAATCTAAAGATCTATCTTTGGATATATTACCATTGATTCCGATTTACCTCTCATTTATTCTTTGATTGTTCTTAGCTCAAAAAGTAATCGATAACTTTTGAGTCAAACAATTTAGCGCCGTCTGTGGGGATTTCAAGAATCAAACTCGTAGTATACATCCACAAGATTCGATCATCGGAAAGAACCCAGAAATGGCCGAAAACAACACCCGATCCAAAGCTGTGATAGAAGTTACTACCAACCTTTTGGGTTCCATGAACGAGGCTGGTGGCAGTGCTGCCATCAACGCCACCCTTGATATCACACCCGAGGCGGAAGTCTCACTTTCCCTCTTCAGGAATCTTGCAACCCTGCAGGAGAATGACACCTCCACTTCAAGAGAAGCACGTCAGCGGTCTGAAAACTACTGGAGGAATGGTTAACCAGCACCCTAAGCGGCTTAGTGGAAAAGCCACCACGGGGTTATGAAAATGCAGCACCAACAACAAGCAACACCACCATGGTAGACGAATAGGAAGGAACACGAACCAACAACCTACCCGTCGAAACGCAAACACACGACGACACGTTGGCCTCCATTCTAAAGAAGGATGGAAGAAATGGAAAGCGAAAATCAGGCCCTCCGTGACCAAATGAAGGAACACCAAGATAGAGTTGACAAAATCCCTGGAGCACCTAAACTACTACCCAAACGGGACGTAGGAAGGTTTGTAGAACAACCCTACTCCGAAGAAGCCGCACCCTACACCATCCCGAAGACCTTCAAGATGCCCCCTACCTGAGGATATACGACAGAACCACCGATCCCGAGGATCATCTCTTCCAATATGTCACCGCTGTGAAAGGTAATGACTTGTCTAAAGAACAGGTACCATCAGTGCTGCTGAAGAAATTCGGCGAAACATTGACCGGGAGAGCCTTGACCTGGTATTCCCAACTACCCGCCAAAGCAATCTCAACCTTCGAAGAGATGGTAGATAAGTTCGTCACAGCACATGCCGGTGCTAAAAAGGCAGAAGCAAGGGTAAATGATATCTTCGCCGTCAGACAAACCACGGGCGAAGGCCTCAGGGACTTCCTCGCCAGGTTCAACAGGGTAAGAATGAGCCTACCGAACGTGTCATAGGGCATGGCGGTAGCACCCTTCCAGAACGGACTCAGCAGGGACGGCTCCAGAGCAACCAAAAAACTGCTAAGCCGGCTTATGAAGTATCCCCCTACAACCTGGGAGGAGATCCATAATGCCTACTGCGCCGAGGTACAGGCAGACGAGGAAGATCTCAACGGACCGCCCTAACGGCTGACAGCCATACATCCAGACACAAGGAGAGATTGACGACACGAGGGTTGCCGAGAACTTCCCCCTCGCCCCAGTAAAGAGAGACACCGGCCTTACATGAGGTCCCCCCTTCCGGCCCCTCGCCATGCAGACGCTCTTCAATGCCATCTCGCCCCACTCAGAAATGAATGAGGTACGCCCCCTTTACTTTCTTCACATAACTTCTGTGTCTCTCCTTCAAAAATCGTGTACACACTAGAGAAGCTCCGCACCAAGGTGCAATGGCCTAGGAAAATGAAATCAGACCCTGCTACAAGAAATTCAAACATCCTGTGTGAATTCCACCAAAAACAGGGGCACATGACCGAAGACTGCATTGGCCTACGACAAGAAGTCATCAGGATGCTAAACCAAGGGTACCTGAAGGAGCTGCTCAGCGACAAGGGGAAAGCTAATTTTGCACGCGGAACCACCCACTCCAACGCGCATGGTGAATATGATCATCGGAGAAGGGAACGACGTCGCCATCAATCATGTCAAATTTTCCAAAACGCACTGACTGAAGAGGACCATCTCCTACGAACGGTATGATGACCTCGAAGGAAGTATCACCTTCGATAAGTTTGACGCCGACAGTTTGTGTTTCCCTCATTATGATGGTTTAGTTATTACTTTACGTATCGTCGATACAGATGTTAGGAGAGTCATGATCGATGATGGAAGTGGCACCTGCATCATCCATCTGAGAGTTCTCTCACAGATGTGACTCAAAGATAGGATAACCCCTTGTTGCATAACTCTAACTGGTTTTAACAATGCAGTGGAGCACACCTCGGGAGAAGTGACCCTACCCGTCCTCGCGGGGGGAGTCACCCTGGAAACCACCTTCCATGTGATTAACGCCTACAACGTCATCATCGGGCGCCTGTGGATACATGCCATGCGAGCGGTCCCCTCGAGCTTGTATCAAGTGGTCAAATTCCCTACCCCATGGGGAATATTCAGTATTCTGGGCGAACCATGCACAATGCAAGAGTGCTATAAAATAACACAAGACTGCGCCCACACCCAGTAATTGAACGGGGCGAGCGCAGAAGCATAGCAATCAGCCATGTCGGCGACCAAAGCGGACCCGACGGTAGACGCCATCAGAGACCCATACATTGTGGAACCCTATAGAGCTACGGTCGAGGATCTCAATCCAGTTCAGCTAGATCGTGATGACCCCGAAAAGAAGGCATACATCGGCCACAGGCTCGCCGACCCGGGCAAGTATCATGAATTTCTGACTAATCATGCATACACATTTGCTTTTTCCCATTCAGACATGCCTCGGGTCTCGCCAGATATCGTTACCCGCCGGCTCAACATGGACCCACTACATCCTCCGGTAAGGCAAATCAGGAGAAAGTTCAATGCCACAATTAACGAGGCAGTCCGCGAAGAAGTAGACAAGTTGCTAGCCAACGGCTCCGTGAAGGAGTCGAAATACCCACAATGGGTCGCCAACGTAGTGATGCTCAAAAAGATAAACGAGAAGTGGAGGATGTGCGTGGACTTCACCGACCTAAACAAGGCCTGTCCTAAGGATTCCTTCCCCCTACCTCACATCGATCAACTGATCGACACCACCGCCGGACATGAATTACTAAGTTTCTTGGACGCATACTCTGGCTATAACCAAATCCTGATGGTCGAGGAAGATCAGGAGAAAACCACGTTCATTACACACCAGAGTACCTACTGTTATAGAGTGATGCCCTTCGGGCTCAAGAATGCAGGCGCTACTTACCAAAGGCTGGTCACTAAGATGTTCAAGGAGCAACTTGGGAAAAACATGGAGGTTTACAGTGACGACATGCTAGTGAAGTCGGCAAGGAAGGAGGATCACATTGACTACTTGCGAGAGGCCTTCGAGATACTGAACAAATACGGAATGAAGCTGAATCCCGAGAAATGCGCCTTCGGCGTAGCGTCAGGAAAGTTCCTTGGCTTTCTCGTATCTCAAAGAGGGATCGAAGTCAACCCCGATCAGATCAAGGCAATCGCCTCAATACCCGAAACACTCAGCAGCAAGAAATAGGTCCAGAAGTTGACATGCCGAATAGCCGCCCTCTTCCGCTTCATCTCCCGATTGTCAGATAGATGCCAAAAATTCTTCAGCGTGTTGAGAAAAGGACAACGGATTCCACTGGAATGACGAATGCATCAAAGCCCTGCAAGAACTGAAGGCATATCTGTCGTCGCCACCATTGCTGTTAAAAGCAAAGCCAGGTGAGCCTCTATTGACATATCTAGCCGTATCAGAGGTTGCGATCTGTGCGGTACTGGTTTGTGAAGAAAACGGCACGCAATCACCTATCTATTACATTAGCAAAACCATAGTGGATGCCGAAACTCGGTACCCGCACCTCGAAAAATTGACTTTGTCACTGGTCACGGCTTCTAGAAAGCTGAGACCCTACTTCCAATGCCACCCCATCAGAGTAGTGACCACTTTCCCTTTGAGGAGCATCCTGCACAAGCCTGAACTATCAGGCCGTCTCGCTAGATGGGCCATAGAGCTCAGCGAGCACGACATCACTTATATCCCTAGAATCTCCATCAAGTCACAAGTCCTCGCCGACTTCGTGGCAGACTTCAGTGTCAAAATCTCACCAGAGACGGAGAAGGAAGCCCTGCAAGCCGCTTCAAACACCGACCCCTAGATCCTCCATACCGATGGGGCCACAAATGCCTCGGGATCAGGATTGGGACTCGTCCTCGAAGTTCCCATGGGCAAAGTCATTCGCTAGTCCAGACGATGTCCCAAAATGACTAACATCGAGGCAGAATATGAAGCTGTTATTGCAGGAATAAAATTAGCCATCACGTACGGAGCTCGCCGACTGGTCCTACATTGCGACTCACAACTTGTCGTAAATCAAGTCACCGGGACTTTTCAGGTCAAGGAACAGAGACTACAAAAATACTGAACGGAGATCTGCAAACTAATGGCCTAGCTCGATGAATGCCGCTTCGAGCAAGTTCGTAGGATGCACAACGCCGAAGAAGATGGACTGGCTATACGGGCCGCGGCCACCACCAACATGAATAAAGAAAGCACCGTCACCCTTCTACACTCCGCGATCGACCACACCGAGGTACTCTCCTTACATCTGACTTGGGACTGGCGCAATCAATTTGTATCATATTTGCAGGATGGAAACCTACCACACGACAAAAAATAAGCGAGAAAGCTTTGCACACAGGCAGCGAGGTACTGTTTGGTAAATAACGACCTCTACAAAAGAACTTTTGGAGGGCCCCTGGCTAAGTGCCTAGGCCCCAACCAAACGACGCTTGTGTTAGAGGAAGTCCACAAAGGTCATTGCACTCGTGCGATGTCTAATACGGTTTGGGTACTACTGGCCCACCATGAAAAACGACGCGGTGGAATATGTTCTCCAATGCGAAAAATGTCAAAAGTTCGCCCCTCTAATACATCAGTCGGGGGAACCCCTCCACTCGGTCACATCACCATGGCCCTTCATCAATGGGGAATGGACATAGTCGGACCACTACCCGTCAGACGAGGGAAGGTACGCTTCTTATTAGTTTCAACTGACTGTTTCTCCAAGTGGGTGGAAGTAGGTGCCTATGCCCAGATCCGCGAGCAAGAGGTCATCGCCTTCATCTAGAAGAACATCATATGTCGCTTCGGCATCCCCAAAGAAATAACCTGCGACAATGGACGATAGTTCATAGGACAAAAAACAACCGACTTCTTCAACAAATGGTGCATAAAAAAATACTTTCAATGCCATATCATCCAGCCGCCAATGGCCAGGCAGAGTCATGAGACAAAACCATATGAAACATTTTAAGAAAAACCTCGAAGACGGTAAAGGATTGTGGCCCGAGATACTGCCAGAAGTACTATGGACACACAGGACTACCCCCAAATCCTCCACAGGAGAAACTCATTACTCATTGGTCTACGGGACTGATGCGATCATACCGGTCGAAGTCGACGAACCAAGCCTAAGGTACTCGCACACAAGCAAAGAAGAGAACGACGCAAACCGACTACAATATCTAGATGAAGCCGAAGAAAGAAGATATATGGCCCATATTAGGCTAGTAGCCCAAAAACAACAGATCGAGAGATACTACAACAAGAGAGCAAAAATCCGGCCACTCAAGGTAGGCGACTACGTATTAAAGGCCAAGACATTGGCATCCAAAGACCCTAACGAAGGAAAGTTTGGCACCAATTGGGACGGACCCTACAAAATCATCGCAGCAGTAGACAAAGGCTCCTTCAAGTTGGAAACCATAAATGGGAAGATGCTCTAAAACAACTGGAACATCTCCTACCTCAAACATTTCCATTTCTAAAGAGTATCCCCCAAGTCGTACGCCTTTTCCCTCATCCGCGTTTTGTCCCAATTGGGTTTTCTCGAAGAGGTTTTTAATGAGGCGACGAAGGAGATGCTCAGAAGTGTTTAGAAGTATAAATCTGATACACCAAGCATACTAGCTATCGGAACGAATGGCGTATCACAAAGACTAGGACTATGGCCATCTCCAATGTATGAAAGGCTACGACCATCTCCAATGTATGAAAGGCTACATCCATCACCAATGTATGAAAGGCTACGACCATCTCCAATGTATGAAAGGCTAGGCTACAATCACCCATATAAGCAAAGGGCTAAGTCCCTGACGGCGTAAGGAGAGACTACGGTCGCCTCCAATATACGAAAGGCCAAGGCCCTAACGACGTAAGGAAAGACCACGGTCATCCTCGACAAATGAAAGGCTACGGCCACCCATATAAGCAAAGCTCTAGGGCCCTGACGGCGTAAGGAGAGACTACAGTTGCCTCCAATATACGAAAGGCTAAGGCCCTAACGACGTAAGGAAAGACCACGGTCATCCTCGACAAACGAAAGGCTACAGCCACCCATATAAGCAAAGGGCTAAGGCCCTGACAGCGTAAGGAGAGACTACGGTCGCCTCCAATATACGAAAGGCCAAGGCCCTAACGACGTAAGGAAAGACCACGGTCATCCTCGACAAACAAAAGGCTACGGTCACCCATATAAGTAAAGGGCTAAGGCCCTGATGGCATAAGGAAAGACTAGGTCGCCTCCAATAAACGCGAAAGGCTAAGGCCTTGACAGCGTAAGGAAAGACCATGGTCACCCCCAATAATTGAAAAAGGTTAATGCCCTAACAATGTAAGGAAAGACCACGATCATCCTTGGATATAAGCATAAAAGGTTAAGGCCCTGACGTAAGGAGAGACTACAGTCACATTCGATATAAGCATAAAAGGTTAAGGCCCTAACAGCTTACGGAAAGACTAAGATAAATAAAAGGCCACGCCACGCACAACACAGAAGTTGCAAAAGAAGATACAAAAACACAAGCAGTTCCCATGAAGTCATCAAAAATCATCTTAATAAATTACAAGGTTACAAAATAGTCTCGATTACAAAAAGAGAAAAAATCCTATCTAACCGCCATGGCCCCTATCACCTTCCTCCGCATCGGCCATACCGTCATCACGGTCCCCATCACCTTCATCCCGAAACACCCTATCAATCCAAGACCCGGTGCCCAACTGGTCCACCTCCGCAAAGGAACCGCCCTTTTGGTCTAGAGAGTCGGGGTCATACCCACAAGCCTCACCTGCGACGCTAACGAGGAAACACTGAGCTTCAAACTCTGCCTCTGTGGCTCTACCGGCGGCCAACTGCTCCTCAAATACAGTCTATCTCGCCTCAACGTATACAAGCATGCCGTGAGCCTCACGAGACGTATCGCCAACTGGAGCAACAATCTCTCCCTGCTGAGGGGCGACCACCTCAGCCGTTGCGGTCCCGAGCTCGGCGGTAAGGGCATCAACCCTTGCACGCAACTCTGCTGCCTCCGTCATCGCCATACGGCCAAGGTCCAGCTCTCCCTCCCACTGCTGGAGAAAACTCTCCAATTCGGTATTTCGGGCCACAATGGTCATTAAGTCCGTATCCGCCCTCTCCAGCCGGACCGTGCACTCCCGTAGCATATCTTCCGCCAGCTTCAAACCCTCACAAAATACTTGAAATTGAGAGTCTTGGGTGTAGATGTCCGCCAGCGTCTGGTGCTTATTCTGGGCCTCCCGGTACTTCTTTGATGCTTTTCTGAGGGCAGCATTCTTCTTTCGCTCCCTCTGGCCTCGCTCCACCTCGAAGATGAGGGTCTGTGAAAAAGGTAAAGAAAAGACGTAATTTAAAACAACAGAATACCTCCGGGCTCATAAGAGAACTATGAAAAGCAATGACCAAGTCATACATGTAAGGCAGCGCCGGCGACTCGACGAGACAGATCTCTATCGCTCACAGCCTTCAAATATTCCGTCTCGGCAGCCGCACATAGAAAGGACATGTCCGCCGCAGCCTTCTCTCTTATCCCGTAGGGATCATGAGCCGACGGGTGGGACCTATCGTTGTCATATCTACCTGGGCGTAGTCCTACTGCGGCACGTCCGCGGAAGCAGGAGCCTGTCCGGAAGCAGCCCCTTCCTCGTCTATAGCCTCGCCGGCGACAACCGACGCGCTGTCATCCTCAACACGCAGGGAAGCGGTACTGCCCACAACCTTCCTCAAGAAGGTCGTCCTCTCCGATCGGGGCCTCGACTCGGGGTGACGAGTAATCGCCTTCTTCTGTTCCATGACCACCCCCTTTCCAAGGAGTAGTCGGCGCCTCTTTCGCTCGAACGGCTTGTCGTCCGCTGAAGCGTCCTCTTCGACAGGAAGAGGTGAAGGCAAAAACGTCAGGTCATCCACCAGCTCAACTACGGGACAAGAAGTCCCGGGAACATCCGCAAAGTTTGGCTCCTGAATTGCGGCTTCGTCCTGCGAATGGGTGGCGTCGGCAACATCATCACCAGATGCTTCCACACCTGCTCGATCACCCTCATGATGAACGGCCTCAGGGGTGCTCTCTCTCACGTGAAGCACGTGTTTGGAATCCGTCGACGAGGAATAGGCGGCACGACGTCTCCTTCTCCGCGGTGCACTCCGGGCTTCCAACACAGTTATAAGAGTATATCAGAAAACATGGCGTCTTAATAGGATATGAGGTCGCCAAATCCGAAACCACTACAATAGCTGAGAGACCATATTTTATGGTAAAGGCAACCCATGTCCTGCATTCCTCTGCGAAGGGGATCAACCGTCCTACCCAAGTTTTTATGTCCGGTACGGACTGGGGTGTATGCACCCTCGTTGCTTACATGAAACACAAAGAGACGATGAAAGACCAAACAGGCGCAAAGAAAGTAAACGTAAGGGATAACACTTATGCTCGGCATTCCATGCCTCAGGGAATCCAGTTGGGTCCGACACCAAATTCGCTGTGCGGACGAAGAAGTACTTCAGCCAGAATTGACAATTGGGTTTGTCATCCGTCTCGATTATCAGGCCCTTCGTCCCTCAATTCTTCAGTTGGAGCATCGTCCCTCTCATGAATCATGGACTGAAAAGCTGCAGCATATGGTACACTGTGATGTCTGTGCCGGCCCCCTTGGCATACGTTGTCAGAATATGACATATTTTCCATGTGTAAGGGGTAAGCTGAGTCGGACATATGTTGTAGAACCTGCGCAGCTCTTTCGCCAACGGATAAATGGGGAGGCTACACCCTATTATGAAGGGGTACTCGTAGAAGGCGCAGAACCCAGGCCTATGTACGTTGGCGAGGTCCCCTCCAGCCGTCTGCATAACAGCTGCCTCCGGAATTTGACAAGATGCTCGGAGTTCGTTTAGGAGAGGTTCGGTAAAAGTGGAACTCTCCCATGCAGGAGTAGCCCCCTTTGTTGGGAAATTCCTCTGAACGTATAGTTTGCGGGGAAGTAGATTGTCCACAGAAAATGGGGACGAGTTATTTACGAGGCTTCTTGCCACCCCTGATGGCCGGGAAACCCTGGAAGTAGCTTCACCTTCATCTGTCCCACGACGACGACCACCCTTAGCCATTTTTCGAGGAAACTCTATATCCAAGGTATAACAGCAAAACACGAGGTCAACGCAAAAAGTTGTATTTCTATCAAGAAAAGACGAAAGACAAGAGTATAAAAGAACCTTTTGATGATCCAAACAATGGAAAGTCTTGAAATCTCTCGCTATTTATAACAAGCCAGTACACGGGATTCAAAGAGGTTTGCACTAGAAAAGAGGCGGGAAACCGAAATGTCAAATCGCCTTTCTGGCCTTCCTCGGGAGCAACCACAATCATGATGCATGCCATCAGCAAATGACGATTTAGAAGAACATGCCATGTGTGCATATGCGGATAGACCCGGTGCAGGTCGACTTTATCCGCCAATTGCATATATATGCCGAATAGATCTCTAATAGGCGGAGGGACTAATTGTATGGGGTCGAATCAGATGTAATGCGGGTTGAGCACGTATCCTTATACGACCGTAAACGCTGAACGATATCCTCTCTCACGTCCATATGACGAAAGGGGTACTCTCCCGACCATAGAGGCGTATCGGTAGACTTGCCCGTACAGACGCCCTGACTTCCCCTCCCCTATGCCGTTATTGTAATAGTAGTAGTTTTGAAATGATGTAATGTGTTGGCGAGAGGACCTTCCATCTATATAAGGAAGGGTCTCCCTCATTTGTAAGGTAAGTGTTATTAGTTAATAATAATACAACTCTCTCTCTATTTTATCTCTCTGTCACTAACTAACTTTAACACTTCATCAAGATCCACTACAATTTTATACGAACAACCTTTATACGAATCTAAAGATCTATCTTTGTATATATTACCATTGATTCCGATTTACCCTCTCATATATTCCTTGATTGTTCTTAGCTCAAAAAGTAACCGATAACTTTTGAGTCAAACATTATTATCTCCCATGTTTAAGGTTTGTGTTTATTACATTTAAGCATACCAAATTTCAATTTATGTACCATAATTCAAATTAAGGCTTTAATTATACTCTCATTTAATGTAGGTGTGCATTTAGGAACAAAATCTTCTAATTAATCACTTCACCCGCTTCTCTCTCATCCCCACAGTTAATTCCCCCCACCCACGATTTACCCACAGTTAATTCCTCCCCCCTACCCACATTTTTTCTTCAATTTTCTTTCCCCCGTTTTCAATAAAGGTAAATATTTTTAATTTGTCCGCACTGTTTTGTAGATTGATTTTGGTTGCAAAAAAATAGTTTTCAAGTGCTATTTTAGTGTTCAAGTGTTTTTTGGAAAATGTTATTTGGTCTCAATTTTGTAGATTGTTTGTCGCAAATTTGTAGGTTTATTTGGCACTGTGATTACATAGCAGCTATAATTGAAGTTATAATGTAGTAGATTTGTAGTTGTACTCAGTAAAGTGTATTTATGATTTTTCATTGCAACCTGTGTGGCTGCTATATTTACTCCATTTTAAATACAATTATACTATATTTTTTAAGGTTACATTATGGAACTGTTACATTATGTAACTGTTACATTTAACTGTTACATTGTTCTTCTTTGATTGTTCAAGTGTATTTTTGTTAAATGTAGTCTGGTCCTAAATTTGCAACTACTTTATCTCAATTTTGTAGTTTAATTGGATCCATGATTCTTAGAAAGTTTATAAATGTAGTTATTTTGTAGTTGATTTGTAGTTAAATGTAGTTCTATTGTAGTAAAAGGTAGTTCCATTGTATCCTTTATTCCTGATATATATAACTACATTCCAACTACAACTATAATGCATTTTGGACTTATATATACAACTGCTTTTATTTTTTTGTAGATATAGGTGTGGGTAGGCTGTTCTTAATTTAGTTTTATTATGTTATGAGAGTGAGAAGAGAGATCTCGTTCCATTGGAGAAGGAGAGATTTACGCAGCTAAAGATTTTGTCTCATTTTAGAATTTTGAATTAAATGCTGATACGAGATCCGTCAGATCCTCTGTCCAACAAAGTCGCGCATTTTTTTTTGGAAAGAATCTCGCTAATTTGGGTTTGGTATATAAATTGTAGGGATAATGTGAACAGGTCGGGTAAATAGCAATTGTGAACATTTTTGGTAATATGATTTGTTATATGGTATAGATAGGAAAAAATCCCTTCTTTTTACCCCTTTGCTGGACAAGAGTTTCCCTCGATATAAAGAATTATCCCAAATAGTCGCCCACCTAATCTTTTAAACTAAAAATAGTCAGAGAAGAATATATATATATATATATATATATATATATATATATATATATATATATATATATATATATATATATATATATATATATATGGGTCGAATCGGATGTAATGTGAGTCGAGTACATATCTCTAGACGGCCGGAGATGTCGAATGATATCCTCTTTCACGTCCATACGACAAAAGGGAGTACGCCTCCGACCTTAGAGGTGTATTGACAGACTCGTTCGTATAGGCGCCCCGACTCCCCCCCAATGCCGTTATTGTAATAGCAGTAGTTCTAAAATGATGTAATGAGTTGGCGAGGGGACCTTCCTTCTATATAAGGAAGGGTCTCCCTCATTTGTAAGGCAGGTGTTATTATTCAATAATAATACAATCTCTCTCTATCTATCATTCTCTCCATTTTCATATCTCTATTTACTAGATAGCTTTAACACTTTACTAAGATCTCTTACAATTTTATAAGTTCAATCTACATACAAATCATAAGATCTGTCTTTAGATATATTACCATTGATTTCGATTTACCCTCTCACATAATTTTCGATTGTCCCTAACTCGAAAAGTAACCGATAACTTTTGAGTCAAACAATTTGGCATCGTCTGTGGGGATTTCGAGAATCAAACTCGTAGTATACATCCAAAAGATCCGATCATCAGAAAGAACCCAGAAATGGCCGAAAACAACACCCTATCCAAAGCCATAATGGAAGTCACCACCAACCTCTTGAGTTCCATGAACGAGGCCGGTGGTAGTGCTGCCATCAATGCCACCTATGATATCACATCCAAGGCGGAAGTCTCACCTTCCCCCTTCGGGAATCTTGCAACCCTGCAGGAAAAAGACATATCCACTTCAAGAGAAGCACCCCCAACGGTCAAGAAATTACTGGAGGAATGGCTAACCAGCACCATGAGCGGCTTAGTGGAAAAGCCACCGCGGGGTTATGAAAATGCAGTACCAACAACAAGCAACACCGCCGCAGCAGACGAGCATGAAGGAACACGAACCAACAACCAACCCATCGAAACACAAACACACGACGACATGTTGGCCTCCATTCTGAGAAAGATGGAAGAAATGGAAAACGAAAATCAGGCCCTCCATGACTAAATGAAGGAACACCAGGATAGAGTTGACAAGATCCCCGGAGCACCTAAACTGCTACCCAAATGGGATGTAGAAAGGTTTGTAGAGCAACCCTACTTTGAGGAAGCCGTACCCTACACCATCTCGAAGACCCTCAAGATGCCCCCTACCTTAGGGTGTACGAGGGAACCACCGATCATGGGGATCATCTCATCCACTATGTCACTGCCGTGAAAGGTAACGATTTGTCTAAGGAACAGGTACCATCAGTGTTGCTGAAAAAGTTCGGCGAAACATTGATCGGAGGAGCCCTGACCTGGTATTCCCAACTACCCGCAATAGCAATCTCAACCTTCAAAGAAATGACGGATAATTTCATCACAGCACGCGCCAACGCTAAGAAGGCAGAAGCAAGGGTAAACGATATCTTCGCCGTCGGACAAACCATGGGCGAAGGCCTCAGGGACTTCCTCGCCAGGTTCAACAGGGTAAGAATGAGCTTACCAAACATGTTAGAGTGCATGGTGGTAGCAACTTTCCAGAACGGACTCAGCAGGGACTGCTCCAGAGCAACCAAAAAACTGCTAAGCCAGCTCATGAAGTATCCCCCTACAACCTGGGACGAGATCCATAGTGCCTATTGTGCCGAGGTACGGGCAGACGAGGAGGATCTTAATGGACCAACCCGATGGGTGACAGCCATACATCCAGACACAAGGAGAGATCGACGACACAAGGGACGCTGGGAACTCCCCCCTCGCCATAATAAAAGCGACACCAGCCTTACATGAGGTCTCCCCTACTGCCCCCTTGCCATGCAGACACACTACAATGCCGTCTCGCCCCGCTCAGAAACGAACAAGGTATGCCCCCTTTACTTTCTTCACATAACTTCTGTGTTTCTCCTTCAAAAATTGTGTACACACTAGAGACGCTTGGCACCAAGGTGCAATGGCCTCAGAAAAAGAAATCGGACCCTGCCACAAGAAAGTCAAATGTCCTGTGTGAATTTCACCAAGAATGGGGGCACAGGACTGAAGACTGCATTGGCCTACGATAAGAAGCCGTGTGGATGCTAAACCAAGGATACCTGAAGGAGCTGCTCAACGACAAGGGAAAACTAATTTTGCACGTGGACGAGAACATTCCCGTGGACCTCCGAAACTACCCTCTCTGATGAGTACGGTGAACATGGTCATCAGAGAAGGGAATGATGTCGCCATCAATCATGTCAATTCGCCAACACACATAGTCTGAAGAGGACCATCTCCCACGAATGGTACGATGACATCGAAGGAAGTATCACCTTCGATAAGTCTGACGCCGATGGTTTGTGTTTCCCTCATTATGATGCTTTAGTTATTACCTTACGTATCATTGATACGGATGTCAGGAGAGTCATGATTGATGACAGAAGCGGTGCCTACATCATCCATTCGAGAGTCCTCTCACAGATGGGAATCGAAGACAAGATAACCCCATGTTGCATAACTCTAACTAGTTTTAACAATGCAATGCAGAGCACATCAAGAAAAGTGACTCTACCGGTCCTCGCGGGGGGAGTCACCCTGCAAACCACCTTCCATGTGATGAACCAAGAGACAGCCTACAACGTCATCATCGGGCGCCTATGGATACATACCTTGCGAGCAGTCCATTCGATCTTGTATCAAGTGGTCAAGTTCCCAACTCCATGGTAATATTCAGCATCAAGGGAGAGCCACGCACAGCGCAAGAGTGCTATAAAATAACACAAGACTACGCCCACACCCGACAATTGATCAGGGCGAGCGCAGAGGCATATCAATTAGCCATGCTGGGGACCAAAGTGGACCCGACGGTCGACGCCATCAGAGACCCAGATGTTGTGGAAGCTTGTAAAGCTACGGTCGAGGATCTCGACCTAGTTCAGCTAGATCGTGATGACCCCGAAAAGAAGGCGTACATCGGCCACGGGCTCACCGAATCGGGTAAGTATCATGAATTTCTGACTAACCATGCAGACGCGTTTGCTTTTTCCCATGCAGACATGCCAGGGATCTCGCCAAATATCACCACCCACAGTCTCAACGTGGACCCACTACATCCGCCGATAAGACAAATCAGGAGAAAGTTCAACGCCGCAATCAACGAGGTAGTCCACGAAAAAGTAGACAAGCTGCTAGACAACTGCTCCGTCAGGGAGTCGATATACCCACAATGGGTCGCCAATGTGGTGATGGTCAAAATGAAGAACGGGAAATGGAGGATATGAGTGGACTTCACCGATCTGAACAAGGCCTGTCCTAAGGATTCCTTCCCCATCCCTCACATCGATCAACTGATCGATGCTTCCATCGGACATGAACTACTGAGTTTCTTGGACGCATACCGGCTATAACCAAATCCCGATGGCCGAGGAAGATCAAGAGAAAACCACGTTTGATGCCCTTCGGGCTCAAAAACGCAGGGGCCACTTACCAAAGGCTAGTCACTAAGATATTCAAGATGCAACTTGGGAAAATATGGAGGTTTACATCGATGACATGCTAGTGAAGTCGACAAGGAAGGAGGATCACATAAACCACTTGCGAGAGGCCTTCGAGATACTGAACAAATACGGGATGAAGCTGAATCCCGAGAAATGTGCCTTCGGCGTGGCGTCAGGAGAGTTCCTAGGTTTTCTCGTATCCCAAAGAGGGATCAAAGTCAACCCCGATCAGATCTAGGCCATCGCCTCAATACCTGAAACACTCAACAGCATGAAACAGGTCCAGAAGTTGACAGGTCGAATAGTCGCCCTCTCCCGCTTCATCTCCCGATCCTCAGACAGATGCCATAAATTCTTCAGTATGTTGAGAAAGGATAACGGATTCCATTGGAATGACGAATGTGTCAAAGCCCTGCAGGAACTGAAGACATATCTATCGTCGCCATTATTACGGTCAAAAGCAAAACCAGGTGAGCCTCTACTGGTATATCCAGCCGTATCAGAAGTTGTGGTCAGCGCGGTACTGGTTTGTAAAGAAAAAGGTACGCAATCGCCTATCTATTACATTAGCAAAACCCTAGTGGGCGCCGAAACTCAGTCCTGCACCTCTAGAAATTAGCTTTGGCACTGGTCACGGCTTTTAGAAAGCTGAGACCCTATTTCCAGTGTCACCCCATCAGAGTGGTGACCACTTTCCCTATGAGAAGCATCTTGCACAAGCCCGAACTATCGGGCCGTTTCGCTAGATGGGCCATACAGCTAAACGAGCACGACATCATTTATATTCCCAGAACCGCCATCAAGTCGCAAGTCCTCGCCAACTTCATGGCCGACTTGAGTGTTAAAATCTCACCAGAGGCGGAGAAGGAAGCCCTGCAAGCCGCTTCAAATACCGACCCCTAGATTCTCCACACCGATGGGGCCGTAAACGCATCGGGATCAGGACTAGTACTTGTCCTCGAAGTTCCCACAGGCGAGGTCATTTGCCAGTCCATACGATGTTCCGAGATGACTAACAACGAGGCAGAATATGAAGCTGTTATTGCAGGTATAAAATTAGCCATCGGGTACGGAGCTCGCCGACTGGTCCTATATTGCGACTCACAACTTGTGGTAAATCAAGTCACCGTGACTTATCTGGTCAAGGAATAGAGACTACAGAAGTACTGCACAGAGATCTGCAAATTGATTGCACAGCTTGACGAATGCCGCTTCGAACAAGTTCTTAGGATGCATAACGCTAAAGCAGACGGACTAGCTTAATTGGCCGCCGCCGCCACCAACCTGAATAAAGAAAGCACCGTCACCCTCCTTCATTCAGCGATCGACCACTCCGAGATACTCTCCCTGCATCTGACTTGGGACTGGCACAATCAGTTTGTATCATATTTGCATGGTGGAAACCTACCACACGATAAAAAAGAAGCAAGAAAGCTTCACACAGAGGTAGCGAGGTACTGTATAGTAAATAGCAACCTCTACAAAAGGACATTTGGAGGACCCCTGGCTAACTTCCTAGGCCCAACCAGATGATGCCAGTATTAGAGGAGGTCCACGAAGGTCATTGCGGCGCTCATACAGGCAACCGAGCACTCGTGCGATGTCTAATACGGGCTGGGTACTACTGGCCCACCATGAAAAAGGACGCGACAGAATATGCTCGCCAATGCGAAAAATGTCAAAAGTTTTCCCCTCTGATACATCAGCCGAGGGGACCCCTCCATTCGGTTACCTCACCATGGCCCTTCATCAAATGGGGAATGGACATCGTCGGACCACTACCCGTCAGACGAGGAAAGATATGCTTTTTATTAGTTTTAACTGACTATTTTTCCAAGTGGGTGGAAGCAGGTGCCTACGCCCAGATCCGCGAGCAAGAGGTCATCGCCTTCATCTGGAAGAACATTATATGTCGCTTCAGCATCCCCAAAGAAATAACCTACGACAATGGACGACAATTTATAGGACAAAAAACAACCGACTTCTTCGAAGAATGGCGTATCAAAAGAATACTTTCAATGCCATATCATCCAGCCGCCAACGGCCAAGCAGAATCATCCAACAAAACCATACTGAACATTTTGAAGAAAAAACTCAAAGATGCTTAAGGATTGTGGCTTGAATTGCTGCCAGAAGTACTATGGGCGCACAGGACTACCCCCAAATCCTCCACAGGAGAAACTCCTTACTCATTAGTCTACGGAACTGATGCCATCATACCGGTCAAAGTCGGTGAGCCAAGCCTAAGGTACTCACACACGATCGGAGAAGAGAACGACGCAAATCGACTACAAGATCTAGATGAAGTTGAAGAAAGAAGAGAAATAGCCCGCATTAGGCTAGTTGCCCAAAAACAGCAGATCGAGAGATACTACAACAAGAGAGCAAAAATCCGGCCACTCAAAGTAGGCAATTATGTGTTAAAGGCCAAGACATTTTCATCCAAAAATTGTAACGAAGGAAAGTTGAGCACCAATTGGGACGGACCCTACAAAATCACCGCGATAGCAGACATAGTCTCCTTCAAGCTAGAAACCTTGAACGGGAAAACGCTCCAAAACAACTAGAACATCTCTTACCTCACGCATTTCCATTTCTAAAGAGTATCCCCAAGTCGTACTCTTTTTCCCTAATCCGAGTTGTTTTCCAATTGGATTTTCTCAGAGAGGTTTTTAATGAGGCGAAGAAGGAGATGCTCGGGAATGTTTAGAAGTTTAAATCTGATACACCAAGCACACCAGCGATGGTCATGAATGGCGTATCACAGGGATTAGGGCTACGAACATCTCCCATGTATGAAAGGATACGGCCATCTCTCATGTATGAAAGGCTACGACCATCTCCAATGTATGAAGGGCTACAACCATCTCTCATGAATGAAAGGCTACGGCCATCTCCAATATATGAAGGGCTACGGCCATATCTCATGAATGAAAGGCTACGACCATCTCCAATGCATGAAGGGCTACGACCATCTCCAATGTATGAAGGGCTACGGCCATCTCCAATGTATGAAGGGCTACGACCATCTCCAATGAATGAAGGGCTACGACCATCTCCAATGTATGAAGGGCTATGGCCATCTCCAATGTATGAAAGGCTACGACCACCCATAAACGCAAAAGGCTAAGGCCTCGACGGCGTAAGGAGAGACTACGGTCGCCCCCAATACACGAAAGGCTAAGGCCCTGACAGCGTAAGGAGAGACTACGGTCGCCTCCAATACACGAAAGGCTAAGGCCCTAACAACGTAAGGAAGACCATGGTCATCCTCGACAAACAAAAGGCTACGGCCATTCATAAATGCAAAAGGCTAAGGCCCTAACAGCGTAAGGAGAGACTACGGTCGCCTCCAATACACGAAGGCTAAGGCCCTAACAACGTAAGGAAGACCACGGTCATCCTCGACAAACGAAAGGCTACGACCATCCATAAATGCAAAAGGCTAAGGCCCTAACGGCGTAAGGAGAGACTACGGTCGTCTCCAATATACGAAAGGCTAATGCCCTAACAACGTAAGGAAGACCACGATCATCCTCGAAAAATGAAAGCCTACGGCCGTCCATAAAAGTAAAAGGCTAAGGCCCTGACGGCGTAAGGAGAGACTACGGTTGCCTCCAATATATGAAAGGCTAAGGCCCTAACAATGTAAGAAAGACCACGGTCATCCTCGACAAATGAAAGGCTACGGCCATCCATAAAAGGCAAAAGGCTAAGGCCCTGACGGCATAAGGTGAGACTACGGTCACCTCCAATATAAGCATAAAGGGTTCATGCCCTAACAACATATAAAAAGACTACGGTCGTCTCCGATAAATAAAAGGCCACGCCACACATAATACAAAAGTTACAAAAGAAGACATAAAAACACAGTTGTTCCCATGAAGTCATCATAAATCATCTTAATAAATTGCAAGTTTACAAAATAGTCTCGATTACAAAAAGAGAAAAAGTCCTATCTAACCGTCCTGGCCCCCATCACCTTCCTCCGCACCGGCCGCACTGTCATCACGGTCCCCATCACCTTCGGCCCGGAACACCCTATCAATCCAAGACCCTGTGACCAACTGGTCCACCTCTGCAAAGGTACAGCCCACTTGATCTGGAGAGTCGGGTTCATACCCACAAGCCACATGTGCGACCCTGATAAGGCGATGTTGAGCTTCGACCTCTGCCTCAGTGGCTCTACCGGCGGCCAGAAGCTCCTCAAAAACAGTCCGCCTCGCCTCAGCATATACAAACATATCATGAGCCTCAGGAGATGTATCGCCAGCTGGAACAATAATCTCCGCCTGCAGAGGGGCAGCAACCTCAGCCGTTGCGGCCCTGAGCTCGACGATAAGGGTATCAACCCTGGCACACAACTCCGTCGCCTCCGCCATCGCCACACGGCCCAGGTCTAGCTCTCCCTCCCGCTGTTGGAGAAGACTCTCCAATTTAGTGTTTCGGGCCACAACGACCATCAATTCTGCGTCCGCCCTTTCCAGCTGGGCCGTACGCTCCCATAACTAATCCTCTGCCAGCTTCAAGCCCTCACAAAAAACTTGAAACTGAGGGTCCTGGGTGTAGAGATCCCCCAATGTCTTATGCTTACTACGGGCCTCCTGGTATTTCTTGGACGCTATTTTTAGGGCAGCATTCTTCTTTCGCTCCCATCGACCCTGCTCCACCTCCAACATAAAGGTCTGTGAAAAAGGTAAAGAATAGATATAATTCTAAATGATACAACGCCTCAGGTCTCATAAGAGAACTATGAAAAGCAATAACCAAGTCATACCTGTAAGGCATCGTCGGCAACTCGATGAGACAAATCTCTGTTGCTCACGGCCTTCAAAGACTCTGTCTCGGCAGCTCTACACAGCAAGGACATGTCCGCCGCAACCTTCTCACTTTCCGGCAGCAGATTGTATCCCGTAGGGATCATGAGCCGATGGGTAGGACCAATCATCGCCATATCCACCCGGGCATAATCCTCTCGCGACACGTCCGTGGGAGCAGGAGCCTGTCCGGGAGCAGCCCCCTCCTCGTCTACAGCCACGCCGGCAACAGCCGGCGCGCTGTCATCCTCAACACGCGGGGAAGTGGTACTTCCTGCAACCTCCCTCAAGAGGGCCGCCCTCTCCGGTCGAATGGCGTCGCTGTGAGCACATGATTTTTGCACTAGGTAAGTAAATTCCAAAATTAAAATAAAATAATATTTTTGTGTCTAATTGCATGTCTTGTTTGGAATAAGATACACTTTGTGTGTTTGAATAATTAGAAATTAGAAAATAAAAAAAAATAAATAAATAGGAGATACATGTATTTTAGATTAAGTAGTTAAAAAGAAAATTAACAAAAATAGCTTTAATTAGCAGAAATTAAGGGAATATAGTAGAAAATAGCAAACAAATATCAGAAAAATTGGAAAAAAATAGGAAATTAAAAGAATTTGAGTAATTGGAAAAGAATATAAAAATAGAAAATAAAATACAACAAGAAAATACATAAAAATAATTAAAATACCAGAAAAAACACAAAAATACATAGGTATACTTACATTGGACCAAAAGAAATTGAAATCAGTGGCCCAATTCCTAGACCAAAGGTACCGGTCCAGTTCACTAATTGACAAATGATCTCAGCCGTTCATTAGGCCAAATCCAACGGCTGAGATAATTGACGGAATTAATTAATTAATTGAAATGCAAGATCAAATCTCAGCCGTCCACTTAAGTTGATCTAACGACTAAAATATTGGGTCTCATTTGCATTAAGACGACGCCGTTTATGTAACGCCAATAATGGCCGTTGATCATCAGCAAATCAACGGCCAAGATCACCTCAACCTCCACGACTATATAAGGCTTTGGTCTGTTGAAGACCAGCCATTTTGTAACCTCCCAAACCCTAGCCGCCCCCTTCTCCTTCATCTTCTTCTTCACCTCCCCCCTTCTGCAACTTTACCGGCCATGGAGGCCACTACCTCCCACGGTGGTCTTCGGCCACATCCCACACCCCAAGACCACCTTCTTCTTCTTCTTCTTCTTCATCTCAAACATCACTTAGAACCCCGGAAAAACCCTAATAAATCCCCGTTCTTGGATTTCCGGTCATCTGAATCTACCTCCGGTGACCACAATCTGTGAGAGACCACCCTAAATCAACACCATAAGACCATCTCAACCCGATCTAACCCCCACGACCTTGGTTTCCCTCGAATCTACCTTGATCCTCTCAAATATCCAAAAAGAAGTCGCCGGAACCCTAACTCCGGCGACTCGAACTAAACCCCTAGCCAAGATCTAACCTTTACCCCCCTTTGAATACCCCCCTCCAATCCAAATCCCAAAAGACTACACCTTGAAGTCTAACAAAGAAAACCAGAAAAAAAGAATAAAGAAAAGAAATAAAGAAAAAGAAAAAAGGAAGCCTGAAAGGAGAGTGAAAAGAGTGAAAAAGGAAGCTTAGGGGACCGGCCCTGCGAGCTAAGTCCCTTTACCCCTATGTGCTTTACTTGCTTCTTTCGTCTTGTTCATTTTCATGTTTTTCTTCTGCTTTGTTGTTTCGATCATGTTTTGTTTCTTTGGTTTTAGAAGATCTGCCTTGATTTCATTTTCATTTTCATTCTTATGTGTATTATGATTCCTGATCTGTTAGCTTTCCATTGTCTGACTGTTATTCTCTTCTGTTATTTGCATGTTTAACTTTATCACTAGTTTAGTTGCTTGACTTTCACTTTTCTTCATCTTTATATTAGGTTGTTTAGCAATATCTTGACTGTTCTTCTTGCTGTTTCTTCGCATGTTTAGATTTAGTTAATGTTTAGCCGTTTTCTTTCATTAGGTTTATTTTGTGGCTTGCCTCTCTGTTCTTAAAGATTTCCCTGTTTCTTCTTCACCCTTTGTTATATTTAGGGTTTTCTTATTTGTTGGTCTTCAACATCTCATCTGTTTGATTTTCAATATCTCTTCTGTTTCTCTTCATGTTTTAGCTGTTTGACTCTCGATTAGGGTTTCCTCTATTAGCTCTCAATGCCTTTACTGTTTTTCTATTATCTACATGATTTAGTTTGGTTCTAGGTTTAGCAAGTTTGATTCTCATGTTCACTCAAGGGTTCTTGCTCTAATAACATCTTTTATGTTCTTTCATTTGCATTTTAGTGACTATGTTTTCCCTTCTGTCATTTGGCATGATAGATTTAGGTTCTTCTTCACTGTTCCTCCATGTTCTTCTTGTCTGTCACACTCTGTATTAAATTTGGGTTGATTTAGTGGGCATGATTGATATCATTCTTATAGATCCATTGTTCTTATGTCTAAAATAAGCCATGTTTCATTTCTTGTTGACTGTTTTGTGAGATTTAGCTTCTATGTGTGTCTATGCCCATTAACTTTAAAGGTTTTGGGGTTTTTCAGTGTATCATCTGACATGAATTGGTTGTAACTAAGTCTGATTGATATTAATTGACACTTTGCTACATGAAATTGAGTTATGTGAGTTGATTAGTTAAGATTCAACATTATCAAACTTTCCTCTAAGTTTTAATTGATTGATGCACAATATTTGGTCTCATGTGGCTATGTGTGCAATTGTATGTTGAAATGATTGAGTTTGCAATAGTTTATTGTTAGTATGAGCATGTGTTAATGCCCATTAATCTTAGGGGAATAGGTTATAGCTGCAATAGTACTAAGTTCCATAAAATGGCTAGTTTTGAAATAGGATAAAAATGAAAGTCAAATAAAAATAGGTTATAAGTTAAATAAGTGACCAAGAGTGGTTAATTTTGCAATTGACCAACTCTGCAAAGTCCTACACATACTGGCCCACCCTTAAATGGGCTATTTATGTAAATAATTGTTAAGTCTGCAAGTTCAGACTTACAAGGCTCAATTTGAGCCCTGAATCACAGGTGGCTAGGTCTGCAAAGGCCATAGCCCAGCCTGTGTTCAGTAAATGGGCTTGAAATTCCCAAGCCACGTCTCAACTTGAGACTGGCTAAATTTTAAATAGGCCAAGTGTAATAGTAAAGCAGGCTAGTCCTGCAATTAGCTTAAAATGGAATAATTTGTCTTTAATTAATAGAAAATGAAGCGAAAAGGGTTAAAATTGAAATAGTTCTTTAAGATAGAACTGGTCAGTCCTTAAATACCAACGCAAGGACTGGCCTTTAGTTAAATAAGTCCAAAAATGCTGAAAACCTGGCTGTGATGACCCGGCTCATCGTCACAAGAGTTATCACACTATTACCCCTTCGTTTATATGTTTCATGCTTTTATATCAGTGTTAGAGTCTATCAGGTGAGTTAGGAGTGATTCTGGTTGAAAATGAGGCAAATAGCCTTTTTGAAGGAAGCTTGAATATGAAAAGTCAACCTGGAGTTGACTATTTAGTTAGATTGCTCGGAATCGGATTCTGATGATTTGGTTAGTTCCGGGAGGTGATTTGTGACTTAGGGGAGCGATCTGAATTGAATTTGGAGGCCCAGTGTAGAAATAGGCTTGAATTGGCTAAGGTTGAATTTTGGCGAGATCCGAACGGTAGGTGAGATTTTGATCCGGGAGTCGGAATGGAATTCTGAAAGTTTCAGTAGGTTAGGTGATTTTGGATATGCCTGCAAATTTTCAGGTCATTCGGACATCGTTTGGCCGGGTTTTTAATTGGATATTGGTTTCGGAAGTTTTAGTTGAAACTTAGGCTTGAATCCGCCTCGATTTGATGATTTTCTTATTTAAGGACTTGTTTTGATGATTGGAACAAGTTTGTATAATGTTTTAAGTCATGTCGGTGCTTTAGATTGAGGTCCCGGGGGCCTCGGGTGTGTTTCGGATGTCTAACGGGTCATTTTTGGAAGTTTTTGAAGTGCTGTTGCTGGTATCTGGTGTTGTCCTTTGCGTCCGCGAGGTCCCATCGCGCTCTCGAAGAAGAAATTGGATTTTGAGACTTTTGGCCATCGCGTTCGCGACAGTGCTACGCGTTCACGATGAAGGATTTGTCATCTGGGACTTGTGTTCTTCGCGTTCGCGAAGAAGGAATTTCTGTCACGCTGGTCCTACTTCAGAAGCTCATACCTTTTTATCTACCAGGAATTTAGAGGTGATTCAAAAACGAAATTTGTAGATATTTGAATCTAGTATACAGAAATATATTATAATAGTCATTTGGAGTTGTGTGTAAAAGGTTATGACCATTCCAATAGAGGCTATCCGAGCAGAGGTAAAAAATAAATTTTTGGAAGTTTGTTCTTCGCGAACGCGAGAGTATTACCGCGAACGCGAAGAACAAGTATCTGGGCATCAGAATAAAGTCCAAACTTCGTCCCATTTGTCATTTTTGACGATTTGGAGCTCGGGTAAGGCGATTTTTCGGGAGATTCTTTGAGAGAACAACGGGGTAAGCACTCTTAACTCAATTTTGGTTGTATAACTCGAATCTATTGCAAGTTTTGGTGTTTAATTTGAGAAATTTTGTTGAAAAGGGTAGAAAACCCTCTTGTATAGAAATGGTGATTTAAGGGGACAAATGAACTCCGATTTTTATGAATTTGGTATGTATAGACTCGTGTTGAGACAAGGATTCCGAAAATGTAACTTTTGTAATTTTTTGAGAAGCGTACCAAAAGTCGGGTTTTGACAACATTGTGGGTTTTGGTGCAATTTGAGTTATTTCGAATGGGTTGGGTGTTATTAGCATATATTGATGTATTCTCTATGAATTTGAACTGATTCGACATCCGAGGTGGTTGAATTGCGAGGAAAGCGCAAGGCGGACTAAGGCTTCTACCGGGTCGAGGTGAGTGGTGATAGTAAATAACGTACTGAGGGTTTGAAACCCTGTACTAGCACTTTACGATGCTATATTGAGATGGGACATGCGTCTTGTGACGGGCGTGGTGACATTATGATTGGGGAATTGGACTTGGTCCTTTCCGACTAATAGTGTATTGTGTACTATGACTGAGAATGAGATTATAACTGTGTAATTGGGCTAATAGCCATATTTGGGGCCTTGTGCCGATCTGTAGAGCATTAGGGAACCTGTAGAGCTAGGTGACCCCTATATCATATTGGAATCTTACACTCAGCCGTAAAACTAGCTGAATAGCATATTAAGAGCCAGTACTAGATGTGTACTGTGAGAGATAGATTACTTAGGGTGGAAGTTCCCTGATTTAGCTGAGTGGGCCTGAAAGGTCAATTCTATAGTAATTGGGACAGGGTCGAGGACCCATTATGAGGTATTATATATATATACCTATATTGGATCGGGCTGCACGCCGCAACAGTATATGTATTGGATCGGGCCGATAGGCCAAGTCTATATTGACTGAGAGGGGTCAAGGACCCATGGTGAGGTAGTTGATATATACCGAATCGAGCTGCACGCCGCAATAGTATATACATATACATGTATTGGATCGAACTACACGCCAGAGTATTATATATATGATATATATGGACCAGACTTCACGCCGTAGTGATATATATATATATATATATATATATATATATATATATGGATCGATTGCACGCTGCAATATTATAGCGCTTGGGCTGCACGCCGCAGCATCATAGCGCTTGGGCCTAGGGAGCCCCTCCGAAGTCTATATACACCCCTAGTGAGCGCCGTCGACGTTAAATGGAGCGGACTGCGCGCCGCAGCGGTATATGTATTGGAGCGGGCTGCACGCTGCAGCATTATACTTATTCATATCCTATTACCTACTTAAATACTTATACATTATAGACATAGGTATGTGTCTTCATATATTGAGATGGCCGTACACCGTAGGGGTATATATATACATATATCGGTCTACGCGCCGCCGTATTATAGACATATGTATACATATATATATACATTGGATCGGCTGTACGCCGTAGCAGTACGAGTGAGGTTTAAGTTAGTGTGGGACCTTGGTGAGTTAGATGTGGACTGGAATTTGGGGGTATTCGCTGTTTAGATGACTTACCTGTGAGGTTACCCTAAAACTCTTTAGTGATAGTACAGGTGTTCTCACTTTCAGTTGTTATTTATTATTATTACTCACTGAGTTGAAATATACTCACCCCACTCCCCTGCACTTTTGTGCAGATTCACAGGTGCCCGAGAGCAGTTGAGTTGTTGTAGTTGCTTACTCATATCTACTTTGCAGAGACTACGAGGTAGCTGCCGGCGTCCGCAGAACCTGTTTTCTCTTTCCTTATCATTTTGTTGCTTTCATTTTGCTTAGACTTATTTGTATTGGATGTTTATTCTGTAGAGGCTCAGAATTGTGACACCACGATTTGGTTGGGACCGTATTTTATATGCTTCTACTATTATGTTTATCATTTTGATATGAACACTTGCTATTTAAGTTTAGCTTGATTATCTGAAATTAATAGTTGGCTGGTTTAAGGGATAACATGGTCGGGCCTGCCTAGCATTATGTTGGGCGCCATCACGACCGGGATTGGGGTCGTGACACCGACCTAGGTAGGTTGGGTAATTCAGTAGTGTCCTTAAGGGCATAAATGGAAAACAAATTGGCAAAATGGTAGATTAAATAGAGCATATAAGGACATATGGGTCTTTTGTGCTCCTGATTTCTGCAATTTTGCAGAGATTTAGGGGTATAATGGTCTCCCTTAAAAGGGAAATCAGTAAAAATCTATAACCAATAGGGACACTTTGGTAAAAGCTTAGAAATAGAATAAAAAAGAACCTTCCAGCACATGCTGGAAAGGATCTTATAACAGAAAATGGGGTCTAAGTGTAGATTTAGTAATTTTAAGGGGGAAGAAATGGATTTAACTCCTATTCTTTCCCCCCAAGAAATCTGCCATTTCTATACCTATAAATACCCCCTAAAAGAGTTAAATGAGGGATGGTTTTTCAATAGAGAAATTCAGAGTAAAAATATAATAATATAGCAAGTAGTTTTCCTAGATTTTTCGAGTGAGAATATTTGGTTTATCTGCCTGTCTTTGTGGTTTTCTGCTCGAGTTCTGCTTGGATCTCTTATCTGCTTGTTGCTGTGGTTTTCTGCTCGTTTGGGATTCATCTTACACTGTTGCATTGCCTTTGTTCGAGTCTGTTGCTGATTACTTTCTCTTAATCCCCCTAGAACTCATCGGCTTCACTTTGTTGATCCAGGTACAATTTCTATTCGATCGAAGATGTAATGTTGAAATGCTGAATGATCAAATGAAGTTCAAGTTTTTGATCCATTTGTTGTTATGTATTTGTAGTTTATTCTTTTCATTAGTTGTTTAGCATTAGTACAGATCTGTATTTTTACGTAGTGTAGTCTATATAAGTAGAACAACAAAACAAAAAAATAGTGTAATAGCTAGTATTGTAGTGGTAGTATAGTCATAGTAGTGGATCACTTCGTTAAATAGGTGGAAATTTTAAAACAAGGTCGGATAACTCTAATATGAATCGATGATAGTAAGTTCGAATAACTCACGTGGATAATCTGATCTGGAAATTGATAGCTAGATTAGAGTAGGTTCAAAAGAGAAATAAGTAAAATGAAGTAATAACTCAATTAAAACTGGACTAGTGATATCAAATAAGTTTGGTTTGTGTTAATATCAATAGTTAATCACATCTGCTGAATTTGTATACAGATACAAATGAGTTTAAAAAGGAAGAACATTTAACAGATGTAACGAATCGTTTGCAACTGGGTATGTGATAATGAATGAGTACAAATTAGAGAGAATCCAGTAATATGATCTCGTATATGCTATCATTAATCAATTAGCTTTAGATAATCTGGTTATCATTGGTAAGTATTTGAACCGTTTAAGTAAAACCTCACATAGTTTAATTATTTTCTCTTAACTTCCTAGTTAAATAACTTTAGTATTAGTTTAAATTAGCTCTTTAAAATAGAAGTATAAAGGTAGTTAGTCTTCACTTGCATCGAATTGTTATGGCTTAACGTTAATATTAGTCAACTTGTACAGTGTTTTTTTTTCTTTTTTCTGATAAATAAAATTATTTGATTTCATTCTTAACTCTGTGAATCTATTTTACCATGGATTTTCATTTTTTCTTTTTATTATTATTGTTCCAATTTGGTTTGGGCCCAATATGTAACGTGGGCCTGAACTGTGATACGAAATTGATTGGGCTGTCAAACAGAAGCTTGAAGACGGCCTGGGTCTCTAAGACCCGGGCAGGTCCAGTATGTATTTATGTACGGATGCAGAGGCCCAGGCCCAATAAAGGCAATGACAATGGCCTGGGCCTAATTCTGAAATGATAGTTGAAATATAACTAAGGAAAAAACATGTATACATAACATAGTATACACACATTAAGATTAAACCTTTAAAATTAAATCGGGATGAGCCTCACATAACACCAAATAGTGGGGTCCCCTTAGTAATGAAATAATTTATATATAGAATCGGGAAAGCTATTAGTAAATTTCATAGCTTCTCCCAAAAGAATTAAAAGTCGATAGACTCTATTAGGCATGGTTAATACACCTTCCTTATGAACGAGTGTGCACTTGGTGTGACTCAAATCCCAAATCCCTGCAAAGCCTAAATGTACTAAAGGTCATAGGCATACTGGTTGTGGTGTGACTCGAGGTGCGTTTTCGCGATGTCGCAATTCTTTAAAATATTAAAAGCAAAAGCACGTATGTATTGTTAAAATCTATAACAAGTCAAATATGTTTGGGAACGATGATTGAGCGACCGCGCTAAAACCACGGAATCTGGGAATGCCTAACACCTTCTCCCGGGTTAACAGAGTTCCTTATCCAGGTCTTTGTTTCGCGGACTGTAATAACAGAGTCAACTTCCTCGGATTCGGGATTAACCGGTGACTTGGGACACCATTATTTTCCCAAGTGGCGACTCTGCTAATTAAATAAAAATCCCGAACCTATTGTCCTTTATGTGGAAAAACTCCTTCCTCTTTATTGTTATATCCATCTCGGGTATTTGAACATTGAGGTATACCCTACTTATCTTTCCAAACGGATCGGTACAAAACCTTTTCAGGTGTGTGGGTGTAGTAAAAAGGGAGGTGTGACAGCTCTGGCGACTCTGGTGGGAACCCCAACCCAGAACTTCGGTTTCAGGGTTTAAGAACTCAAGCTCCTTAGAATCTCCGTCCTTGATATTATTTGACTTTGTTATAGGATTTGAACAACATGCTATGTGTTTTACCGCTTTGATATTACGTGGATTGTATATAAAACTGTGTCGAAAAACCTTCTCTTCTTCACCCCCGGGGATGTGCTTACTGGTTGAGACTCCCCTTTCTGTTAAGTCACACCTGAAAATAAGAAAAAGAGGCCGGATAAGTTACAAAGCCGATTGACTCCGCGAGTCACCGGTACGTAGCCCCCTCCTCGATTCGAGTTGTCCGCTCGGGTACACGGTCTAGCACTCTATGAAACTATAAGATGTTGAACATAGGTCTAGGACGATTATTTGCATCTTATCTGACTTAGGGGACTCAACACAGAGGTTGGGTCCGTCTAGGACAGGTTACTCGGTAATTAAAAAGACCGAGCATATTATGTGTTACATTCTATTGTCCTTAATCGTTATATGGACCAGCAAAGTTCCTTAGGATAGAAAGGAGTGTTCAATAAAAGAGAGAAATAAGAATTAGTGAGAAAGTGCAGTCAGAAAATCTGGAAAAATTGAAAAACAAAAAGAAAAAAAATGGCTTTATTGTTGAAATAATTGGTCAACTAATCTGACCGAACTACGCAGGTTTGATTCTCGCCATTAGGCGGGATATGTAGGCAACCGTTGAATGGGTCCAACCACCTTTTAGAAAAAGACCAAAAATATTTTCGTTTCAAATAATCGGAGTGATCACTATTTTTGGAAACGGCCGAATGTTCTGAAAGGACACCGGAAGGCTGTTTTGGCAAAAATGGCCACTGCGACAGTCATGTCTCTTTCAAAAATGAAAATTTACATTGAAAAACATTTTTTCTCTTTTCTAAATAAAATCACCTTAATAAATGTGCAGGATGAGCACAATACAGAACGAACCTTTCGCCTTAATGAATAAAATCCCTTTGGAGCTAAGACTATGGTGGAACGACATGGGAATAGAAGGTCAAAATTGGATCAAAGGCTACTTAAAGGATCTTACGGGCTTGTTGGACATTATTCCCCGAGGCGACATAATCAGAGCACTAGTCACATATTGGGATCCTGCACACAATGTACTATATCTTCCGGACTTTGAACTCACTCCCACTTTGGAGGAAATTGCTTTTTACATAGGGAAGAATGAGGTCCCCTTGAAAGAAAAATACCCGGTGGCCCCAAGAGCTGTAACAGTGCACCATTTCTTGGATTCTTTGAAAATTACCAGAAATGTCCACAACGAGGATCTAGCCAACGAATTTTGCTCCCTGAACTTCATTTATAGCAGATGTGGACATGTCGGGGGTTTCAACGACTCCACGAACAAGCTTTGTAGCAAGTCCAACTGGGCAAAATGGGAGGAGCATCGACGGTTTGCTTTCTTAGTGACGTTTCTCGGGATTATCATATTTCCGAGAAAAGACGGGCACATTAATATAAAGGTTGCTGGGGTAGCAAGCACTTTGGTAGTACAAGATAATTGTACTCTAGCTCCGATAATTTTAGCAGACATCTATCGTGCCTTGACTACATGTAGAGCAGGGGCACACTTCTTTGAGGGACGTAACTTGATCTTGCAAATCTGATTGATAGAACATCTATGCCATCATCCTTCGTTCTCAATCTACGGACTGACTGAAAAAACGTGCCTCGAAGAATTTTACATGAGAACAAAATAAGTTAAGTTGCCAGAGGGAGTAAAGGATTGGATTTCGCATCTACGATCATTGACCGACGGCCAGATTGATTGGGCATATGATTGGTTGCCCCTCAACGAGGTGATTTATATGCCGATAAAAGGGTCACACTTTTTGATCATGGGTTTGAAAAGTATCCAGCCTTATGCTCCGTACAGGGCACTGCGACAGCTTGGTAGATGTCAAGTGATACCAAAGGATTGGGACCTCAGTTCGCAAGTGATAGAGATTAGTGATACTGCCCCATTTGCCTTTGGCCTATATGGTGTGGAATTGCGATGTGTGATCTTAAATCTCTGGCAAGCTTCTGCCATGAGGTGACTATTCAGATTGGCCCCGTTATCTGTGATGATTACCTTGGGAATTCCAAACCGGCATATAATATTTTCATGCACAAAATCCACCACAACTTTCTTTGTCACCACCTTGAATGTCTTTGCCTCAACCCACTTGGTGAAGTAATCAACTGCGACCAAAATGAATCTATGCCCATTGGAAGCTGCTGGCTCTATTGGTCCGATAACATCCATGCCCCAAGCAACAAACGGCCAGGGTGCAGACATTGTATGCAATTCATAAGGCGGGGAGTGGATTAGATCTCCATGAACTTGGCATTGGTGGAATTTCCTCACATACCTTATACAGTCTCGCTCCATGGTGATCCAATACTACACGGCTCTCAGAATCTTCTTTGCTATGATATACACGCTCATATGGGGTCTACAGGCTCCAGCATTCACCTCAATCATAATCTTATCAGCTTGTTGCGCATCCACACACCTCAACAATCCCAGGTCCGGTGTTCTTTTATATATGATTCCTCCACTGAGGAAAAAACAATTCGCCAAACGTCTTACAGCTCTTTTTTGATCTTCGGTGGCTTGCTCCGGGTATTTACCTGCCTTCAAGTATTCCTTGATGTCGTGATACCATGGTTTGCCATCCAATTCTCCTTCCACAGCAAAATAGTAAGCATTCTAATCACGTATCTGGATCTGAAGTGGATCTATATAGGCTTTGTCCGGATGATGTAACATAGAGGATAGTGTGGCCAGAGCATCTGCAACTTCGTTGTGCATTCTTTGGATATGTTTGAATTCTATGGACTGGAATCTTTGGGAAAAATCATGCAAACAATGCCGATAAGATATCCTTTTCATATCCCTTGTTTCCCATTCTCCCTGGATTTGGTGTATCAAAAGATCCTAGTCACCCATGACCAAAATCTCTTGAACACCCATATCTATTTCCATCCTCAATCCCAAGATACATGCCTCGTATTCAGCCATATTGTTGGTACAGAAAAATCGAAGCTGAGTGGTAACGGGATAGTGTTGACCCATTTCTAAAATGAGTAATGCTCCGATACCATCTCCTTTACTGTTAAAAGCTCCATCGAAATACATCTTCCATCCTGGCTTTTCGCCCTGTTCTATTTCTTCGACATTCATTGCCTCCTCATCCGGAAAATATGTCTTTAATGTCTCATATTCATCATCCACTGGATTCTCTGCCAAGTGATCTGCAACTGCCTGCGCCTTCATTGCCGTACGAGTTACATAAATGATGTCAAATTCTGTGAGCAGAATCTGCCATTTAGCGAGTCTTCCTGTAGGTATGGGCTTCTGGAATATGTACTTCAGAGGATCCAACCGCGATATCAAGTACGTGGTGTATGCCGATAGATAGTGCTTCAGCTTTTGAGCCACCCAGGTCAGTGCACAACAAGTTCTTTCTAGCTGAGTATACTTTACCTTGTAAGATGTGAATTTCTTACTAAGGTAATATATAGCCTGCTCTTTCTTGCTCGTCTCATCGTGCTGTCCTAGCACACAACCAAAGGAGTTGTCAAGCACCGTTAGATATAAGATCAAAGGTCTTCCCGGCTCTGGAGGAACTAGCACTGGAGGATTTGCTAAATGTTCCTTGATTTTGTCGAAGGCTTCCTGACATTCATCGGTCCATTTCACTACTGCATCTTTCTTTAACAACTTGAAGATCGGCTCAAATGTTGATGTCAACTGAGCGATGAACCGGCTAATATAATTCAACCTTCCTAACAAGCTCATTACCTCCTTCTTGTTCTTCGACGGAGGTAGACTCTGGATGGCTTTGATCTTTGATGGATCTAGTTCAATACCCCGCCGACTCACTATAAACCCCAACAACTTCCCTGAAGGCACTCCGAATGCGCATTTTGCAGGATTGAGTTTAAGGTTGTACCTTCGGAGTCTTTGGAAAAACTTCTTCAAATCTCTTATATGATCATGTTGCTTCTTGTACTTTATGATGACGTCGTCCACATACACTTCGATTTCTCGATGCATCATGTCATGGAACATTGTGGTCATTGCCCTCATATAAGTAGCTCCAACATTCTTTAACCCAAACGGCATCACTCAATAGCAATATGTTCCCCAAGGCATAATGAAAGCAGTTTTCTCCGCATCTTCTTCGTCCATCAGGATCTGGTGATAACCCGCTTAGCAATCTACAAATGAACCGATCTCATGCTTGGCGCAATTGTCGATTAATATGTGAATGTTTGGCAATGGGAAATAATCCTTTGGACTGGCTTTGTTGAGGTCTCTATAATCCATACACACCCTGGTTTTTCCATCTTTCTTTAGAACGGGCACAACATTTGCTAACCAGGTGGGGTACTTAGTAACTCGTATGACCTTTGCCTCAAACTGCTTATTCACCTCTTCTTTTATCTTCATGCTGATGTCCGTTTTGAACTTTCTCAACTTTTGCTTCACTGGCCGGCATTCAGGATAGATAGGCAACTTGTGTACCACCAAATCAGTGCTAAGCCCGGGCATGTGATTATAGGACCAAGAAAAGATGTCCTTGAATTCATGCATCAACTTTACTAACTCTTCTCTGAGGGAAATTTCTAAATTTACACTGACTTTCATCTCCCAAACATTATCTTCGCTCCCCAAATTGATGGATTCTGTTTCACTCAAGTTCGGTTTTAGGTTTTTCCTCATATTGATTCAGGTCCTTGCTTGTTTCCTCCAAGGTTTCCTCATCCTCATATTCTATCTCACTGTCATTCTCAATTTCTTGTATAATAATTTGATTGTCAGAGCTGAGCCGGGAATTCTTCATGCATGACATATTATCAGAATCAGCACATATGGAAATGTACAAAAGAAAAAATAAAAATAAGGCAAAAAATGAAGAAAGAAGAAAAACTGCATTTCATTGATATTTCAAAGATGAACAAAGTTTTTGGGTACATTTTGATTTCCATGGGGGTAGGGGACTACAGAAAGTAAAATTGCTTTTTGGGGAAATGATGATGGATTTTAAAAGCTAACTACCAAGACTCCTTCCTGATTGGGAAATGAGTGGCTTCCTAGTTGTTGAGCGCAACACTAGATCCCAAGAACTGAACGTCTATCTTGCTAGTACCCTCTCCCATTTCTACCATGTTCACGGCCCCAAATAACATTTCAAACCTCATAAAGAGCTCCTCATCAGGTCTGGTCTCAGCATACCTAGACGCAGCAGATGTCAGATGTCGTTTCGTACCAGGCTTGGCAAAGGTGTCAGACAGTTTTTGGATGGGTTTTGGAAGGGTCCAGTTTTTCTTTTTGGTTTTCTGGGCTTTTTGGATGTCGGCGTGGGTGGGTTTGAATCCCAAGCCGAAGGTGTCTTTGATCACTGGCAGATGGACTGGTTGGGTTATTCCTTGCAAGGCTATTCCTAGCCCTTTCCCTGGTGTAAATCCATTTTTGAGCATCTCTTTGGCTACCATCATAGCGGCAGGTGCCACTGTGGGGATTGGCAATTTCTCACCTTCAGCTATCTTGTTCACTGCTATAGTATCTGTCACCCGGTACACCCAGGGATCTTTGTCTCTATCCACATCCTCGAATGGCATTATGGCGTTGCAGGTGTCTCCCTCTCCATGCACTGTGATTTCTTGCTGCTCCCATTCAAACTTGACCATTTGGTGCAAGGACGATGGCACGACTTTAGCTGCGTGGATCCATGGTCGACCCAACACTAGATTGTAGGACACAACAATGTCTAACACCTGAAACTCCATCGTAAAGTCTACTGGCCCAATGGTGACCTCCAAGATGATATACCCCAAAGTGTTCTTACTTCCTCCATCAAACCCTCTCACATTCACACTGTTCCTCCGGATTCTGTCAGGGTTTATATTCAGCTTTTCAAGAGTCAAAAGCGGGCAAATATTTGCACTTGAGCCATTATCTATCAACACCCGAGTGACCACTGACTCCTCACTTTTCATAGTAAGGTAGAGCACCTTGTTATGTTCAGTCCCCTCAATGGGAACTCACTGTCTGAGAACGTAATCTTGTTGGATTCAAAAATGTTGTTGGTAATCTTCTCGAGATGATAGATCGATATCTTTTCAGGGACATGCGCCTCATTCAATATCTTCATCAATGCTTTTCTGTATTCCTCCGAATGGATCAACAATGAGAGCAAAGAGATTTGTGCAGGTGTCTTCCTCAACTGTTCTACTATTGAGTAGTCTTGAGATTTTATCTTCTTGAGGAATTCTTCTGCTTCTTGTTCGGACACAGGCTTCTTCACATGACTCTCTTTCACCACCTTCATTTTTCTTAACTCTTCCGGGGCAAAACACCTCCCCGAACGAGTTAGACCGTGCGTCTCATTGATCTCTCCAGTCACTTCTTTTCCTTTGTACACTACTGCCACCTTGTTGTAGTTCCAAGGTACAGTCTTGGTATCTACCATCGGCATCTGTACCATTGGCCCTATAATTACCGGTTCCATACTTGCACCTTTCACCGTCAACACTATTTCACACCTGGCACTACAACTTTCAAAGTCTCCACCGCTGGTTGCTTTTTCACTGGTTCTTCAGCTATCACTTTTCCCTTCTCGATTTCCTTTTCTGCTTTGCTGCTGGCCTTTATCATCATGACCGACTGGGATGGCTTCCTACTGCTCTGCTCTTGTTCCAACTCTATCATATGTGCCTAGTGATGAGTTGGCAGTGGGTTTTGAGTAATGTTTGGAGCCTCTAGAGCCTGTACCTCAATCCTCCGGCTATCAATGAGCTCTTGAATAGCGTTATTCAAATGCCAACATTTCTCAGTGTCGTGTCCCGGTGCCCCCGAGCAATACTCGCACCTGGCCGACTGATCGATATTCTTTGGAGGTGGGTTCGGAAGCTTTGACTCGATTGGACTCAACATCCCCAATTCCTTCAATCGGTGATGGAGGATAGTATAGGATTCTCCCAACGGGGTGAATGTTTTCTTTGCCTAATTTCTGTTCCTCATCTTCGGGTCGGGCCTGAAGTTGGTTTTTTCGGGTTTCTGTAAGTTCTAGAAGAGGGGTAGGTATTTTGCGTGTGATAAACATTCTGCGGGCCTGGGCTCGCCATACCTGGGGTGGTGGTGGATAAGTTTGGGGTTGTGGATTATGGTAGTGTGGGGTAGTAGGTGGGTAGTATGGTGGAGGTGGGTTGTATGATGTTGGTGAGTTGTACGATATTGGTAGGTTTTATGGTGTTGGTGGGTACGGCTGATATGGTTGAGGCGGGTGATGGTATTGGCTGTGATTCCAATGTTTGCTCTCCACCAACGACACTTCTTCTTTCTTTTTCTTCCCAATGGCTCCTCCACTTCCTGTCTGAATGGCATGATTTGTGGCCTTGATTGCTGAAAAACTCATAATCGTGTTAGTTTTCAATCCTTCTTCCACATAACTTCCCATTTTACGACTTCATTAAAATTCTTTCCAATGGATGACACCAGGTGTCCATAGTAGGTAGGCTCCAAGGCCTGCAAGAAACAGTCTACCATTTCACTTTCTTTCATCGGCAGATCCACCCTCGCCGCCTGTTTTCTCCACCTAAAACCGTACTCTCGAAAGCTTTCACCAGGTTTCTTTTCCATCTTAGTGGGTGACAACCTATCTGGTATGATTTCCAAATTATACTAAAAATGTTTAGCAAATGCTTGTGCGAGATCATCCCAGATGAACCATCTGGTGTGATCTTGGCGCGTGTACCATTCCAATGCAGAACCATTTAAACTTTGGCTGAAGTAGGCCATCAGAAGTTCATCTCTTCCCCTTACGCCACACATCTTACTGCAGTATCCTCTAAGATGGGCCACCGGATCTCTGTGTCCACAGTACATGTCAAACTTCGGCAACTTGAACCCGACAGGGAGTTGCACTTCTGGAAACAGACATAGGTCCTTGTACGCCACACTTACTTGTCCCCCTAGCCCTTGTATGTTACGAAAGGACTGCTCCAGACTCCTCATCTTTCTGGCCATCTCCTCCTATTCTAAGTTCCTGACAGGTTTTTCTTTGATTGCCTCCATTAACGGGGTGTGAGACTCATGCTGCCAAAAGGTTGGTTCAGGTGGGTAGTAGTGAGTGTCTTGTACATGGAATAACGGCTTACTGGATGACTTATGCAAGGCGGCAGGTAGAGGTGCTACATATACCGGGGCAACGTGAGGTGGCTGGGGTGGCACTTGTTTTGACAGCGGTGGTGGTACCTGAGAGGTAGTTGCATAGTAGTGGTGATAGTCTGGATATGTAGAGGACGAGTTCATAGTGGGTGGCTCAGGGTTGGGATTGGTTGGAAGGATGTATGCTGGGTTAGCGGGATAAGTAGGTAAGGGTTGACCCCTCGACCAAGCCTGGTACATCTCAGTCATCTACTGTTTAAGCTTGTACATTTCTTCTTTCATCCCCGTCACGTCCACAACTTCCTCCTCTTGGACGGGGTCCTTGACTGTTGGTTCAATTTCTTGAGATACGGCCTTTGTCATTGTCTTAGATCTTGTATTGTAGGGATGAGTAGCCAGAATGCCAGTTGCCAGCTAGGATCTGGATCTCATAAATAGCAACACCCGTTAGTGGTTAGCACATAAAGAGATAAGATGCAACAATTTGGAATAATCACAGTTTTGCCTTCGATCGACATGCATCATCCCGGCCTTCCTTTTATTTTGAACCAGTCTCATCATTCTCTTTTTTTTCTTTTCTCTTTTCCGTTTCTTTCCTTTCCTCTTCTTTTCTTTTCTTCTTCTTTTTTTTCTTCTCTTTTTTTTCTTTTTTTTTCTCTCATTTCTTCTTTCTTTATTTTCTTTATTGATTTGCGTTCCTATTTATTTACCTATCGTAAATAAAGAATTGACATAAAGCAAAAGGATTGACAAAAACTCTTGATTTCTCATTGATAATTCAAAACATTGGTTTACAAGATGGTGTTGTGCTACTAATGCAAATAAATATGAATACAAAATGCATGCCCTATAAGTACATTAATGCTCCTAGTGCCCGCGAGATATCGTTCGGTCTTGCCGCGGGCCTATATGCTAATACCTTTTGGAGCCTATCCAGGTCGGACATGACTTGTTGCACAAAGAACTTCACAGCTGACACAAATGTTGCCCGGGACATTTCTTCACATAGCTGGCTCTTCCGGGTGATGTTCTGAGCAATATGAACAATTTTCTCTCGAATAACCCCTTTCTCTTGAAGCAATCGGCTAATCTGTTCGGTGCGAGCATCTAAAGTGCGTTGGTTCTCCTTTTGTATTTGTTGTAGCTCAAACTCTAGCCGAGCCATAGTCGTGTAACAATGTTCTCTTTCTTCTTCGAGATCTTTGATGATCTTGTTACTTTTGACAGTGGGTGTAACAATCTTCTTTCTCAGTCGAGCTACCTCTAATTCATGCTTATCCTGTAGCTGCTGAACCAACTTGGCTCTTTCCTTGGCATCTTTGGCCAGTTGCTTCCGAGCCTTGACTAACTCCTTTTCTACTTTGTCTAAGTCGAAGCTGTATTCATTCACTTTGCGCCGAAGAGTTTCAATCAATTTCTCATCTCGGGCTAAGCGAACAGGGGTCTCCGATGCAATTTTCATTTTAGCAACCTGAGCCTTCAGAATTTCATTTTCTTTCTTCAGCTGCTTTTTCTCTCCTTCGTCGGATGCTGCCTGCAAACCGCTCTCAAACTGGAGATCTCTCAACTATTTTTCTAGCAAGCTGATCTTGGCTTTATATTCACTTTCTTTGGCCGCCCAATTCCTGTTTTCTTTGGATTGCTCCACCAGATCTTGCAAGTGAGGTCTTTTCAAAGGCTTGTCATGCTCAATACCCCATCGATACCATGCGGAATACTCGGACGACACTTCACCTCGAGCTTTGTTCTTTACACAAGTTTCTACCTTCAAGTTCTGACATTCATTCCAAATCTATCGGACCTTTGCTTCCGGGAATTGCCCATCCAGACTATTCTCTATCACTTGCGAACTGAGGTCCCCATCCTTTGGTACAACTTGACATCTACCAAGCTGTCGCAGTGCCCTGTACGGAGCATAAGGCTGGATACTTTTTAAACCCATGATCAAAAAGTGTGACCCTTCTGTCGGCATATGAATTACCTCATCGAGATGCAACCAATCATATGTCCAATCAATCTGGCCATCGGTCAATGATCGTAGATGCAAAATCCAATTCTGTACTCCCTCTGGCAACTTAACTTCTTTTGTTCTCTTGTAAAATTCTTCAAGGTACGTTCTTTCAGTCGGCCCGTAGCTAGAGAACGAAGGATGATGGAATAGATGTTCTATCAGCCAGATTTGTAAGATCAATTTACATCCCTCAAAGAAGTTGGCCCCTGCTTTGCATGTAGTCAACGCACGATAGATGTCTGCTAAAATCATTGGAGCCAGAGTACAATTATCTTGTACCACCAAAGTGCTTGCTACCCCGGCAACCTTTAAATTGATGTGCCCATCTTTTCTCGGAAATATGATAACCCCGAGAAATGCCACTAAGAAAGCGAACCGTCGATGCTCCTCCCATTTTGTTCGGTTGGACTTGCTACAAAGCTTGTTCGTGGAGTCGTTGAAACCCCCGACATATCTATATCTACTATAAATGAAGTTTAGGGAGCAAAATCCGTTGGCTAAATCCTCGTTGTGGACATTCCTAGAAATTTTCAAAGAATCTAAGAAGCGGTGCACCGTTACTGCTCTCGGGGCCACCGGGTATTTTTCTTTCAAGGGGACCTCATTCTTCCCTATGTATAAAGTGATTTCCTCCAGAGTAGGAGTGAGTTAAAAGTCCAGAAGATGTAGTACATTGTGTGCAGGATCCCAATATGTGACCAATGCTCTCATTATGTCGCCTCGGGGAATTATGTCCAATAATCCCGTGAGATCCTTTAAATAGCCTTTGATCCAGTTTTAACCCTCTATTCCCATGTCGTTCCACCATAGTCTTAGCTCCAAAGGGATTTATTCATTAAGGCGAAAGGTTCATTCTGTATTGTGCTCATCCTGCACATTTATTAATGCAATTTTATTTAGAAAAGAGAATAAATCTTTGTCAATGCAAATTTTCATTTTTGAAAGAGACATGACTCTCGAACTGGCCATTTTTGCCAAAACAGTCTTCCGGCGTCTTTTCGGAACATTCGGCCGTTTCCAAAAATGGCGATCACTCCGATTATTTGAAACGAAAATCTTTTTGGTCTTTTTTTTCAAAAAAAAGTGTGGTTGGACCCGTTCAAGGGTTGCCTACGTATCCCGCCTAATGGCGAGAATCAAACCTGCGTAGTTCGGTCAGATTAGTGACCAATTATTTCAACAACAAAGCCATTTTTTTCTAGATTTTCCGGATATACTCTCTTTTTCATTAGTTCTAATTTCTCTCTCTTTTCTTTTGAACACTTTTCTATCCTCGGGAATTTTTTTGGTTCGCATAACGATCAAGGATAACAATAATGCAACACATAATATTCTCGGTCTTTTAATTACCGGGTCACCTCTCCTAGAAGGACCCAACCCCTGTGTTGAGTCCCCTAAGTCAGATATGATGCAAATAATCGTCCTAAACCTATGTTCGACATCTTAAAGTTTCATAGAGTGCTAGACTGTGTACCCGAGCGGACAACTCGAATCGAGGAGGGGGCTACGTACCGGTGACTCGCGGAGTCAATCGGCTTTATAACTTATCCAGCCTCTGTTTCTTATTTGGTGTAACTTAACAGAAAGGGGAGTCTCAACCAGTAAGCACATCCCCGGGGGTGAAGAAGAGATGGGTTTTCAGCACAGTTTTATATACAATCCACGTAATATCAAAGCGGTAAAACACATAGCATGTTGTTCAAATCATATAACAGAGTTAAATAATATCAAGAACGGCGATTCTAAGGAGCTCGAGTTCTTAAACCCTGAAACCAAAGTTCTGGGTCGGGGTCCCCAACAGAGTCGCCAGAGCTGTCACACCTCCCTTTTTACTACCCCACATGCACACCTGAAAAGAGGCTTTTGTACCGATCCGTTTGGAAAGATACGTAGGGTATACCTCAATGTTCAAACACCCGAGATGGATACAACAACAAAGAGGAAGGAGTTTTTGCACATAAAGGACAATCGGTTCGGGATTTTTATTAAATCATCAGAGTCGCCACTTGGGAAAATAATGGTGTCCCAAGTCACCGATTAATCCCGAATCTAAGGAAGTTGACTCTGTTATTACAGTCCACGAAACAAAGACCTGGATAAGGAACTCTGTTAACCCGGGGGAAGGTGTTAGGCATTCCCGGATTCCGTGGTTTTAGCACGGTCGCTCAATCATCGTTCTCGAATCTTATTTGACTTGTTATAGATTTTAACAATATGTATGTGCTTTTACTTTTAATATTTTAAAGAATTGCGACATCGCGAAAATGCACCTCGAGTCACACCGCAACCAGTACGCCTGTGACCTTTAGTACATTTAGGCTTTGCCGGTATTTTGGATTTGAGTCGCACCAAGTGCACACTCGTTCATAAGGAAGGTGTATTAAATCATGCCTAATAGAGTCTATCAACTTTTAATTCGTTTGGGAGAGGCTATGAAGTTTACTAGTAGCCTTCCCGATTCTATCTATTCATTATTTCAGTACTAAGGGGGCCCCACTATTGGGTGTCATGTGAGGCTCGTCTCACTTTAATTATAAAAGGTTCAATCTTAATATATACAGGCCCACGTTATCAAATATTGGTTTTTCCTTAGCCATATTTCAACTTCTCATTTCAGACTTGGGCCCAGGCCATTGTCATTGCCTTTATTGGGCCTGGGCCTCTGCATTCATACTTAAACAAGCGCTGGACCTTCCCAGGTCTTAAAGACCCGGGCTATCTTCAGGCTTCTGCTTGACAACCCAGTTAGCCTTGCATCATAGTTCAGGCCCACGTTATATATTAGGTCCAAACTGAATCGAAACAATGGTAATAAGAATAGAAATAAGGAACTTAAAACAGAACAAACATGTAGCATTAAGAATTGCATTTTTTATTCATCAAAAAGAGAAAATCATGATATAAATCGTCAATGTTAACTCTAAATCAACTATCACTGTATATGAGAATTAAAAAGACTGTTTCTGCTTTCGATTCCTAACAATGAATTTACACTAACGATTGAATTACTTACTAGTTGAGATTAAGAGGTTACTTAACTATATATATATATATATATATATATATATATATATGTGCGTGTGTGTGTGTGTGTGTGTGTGTGTGTGAAAAGGCATAATGATTATCTAAGGATAAGATGAGTATTTACAACTACACTGTTATACTACCGATTTAATAGGAATTAAGCCTATTCAATATTCTCAAAGCCAATCCTAATCTAATTGTTACTTTTAGCTGATTATTTCCCTTTTTAATTACTCAAATTTGGACTTTTGATCCTTAAAACTAACTAACTACACGAGCAGGATTTAAACAGTCCAATTGCTTAATTACGGTTTTCTGAGTATCTACATCTTAGTGATTCAAAGACTTAAGTATAACTATACTACTGATTTTTACTACGACTTAGCTTATTACAATGTTATTAACACAATTGTGGATGAATCATGGCTTGATCTAACGTTTTTCTTCTTCGAAACTTATCTATGTTTAAGTGCAGATTCACAACATATGATTGACTACGTGATCATGAGTTATGATGCTACTGTGAATGAACAGTTAACGATTTGAAACTGTGATTAGACAACTTATATTTTTAAAGTTTTACCTATTTAAACTTGGTGATATACTATCTACACTACTCTACCACTATTAAGCTATCTATTACACTGTTTTTGTCTTTGTTTTTCTACTATTACATACTATACTATAATTAAAACTACAGATCTACACTAATACTAAACAGCTAATGAAAATATTAAACTATAAAATACATAATAACGTATGAATCAAACTGGAACTTCATTTTTATTCAGCAATTCATCATTACAGCTTCATTCGAACAGAAGTGTACCTGAATCAGCAAATAGAAACCAATGAGTTCTAGGGGGTTAAGCAAGTAATCAGCAACAGACTCAAGCAGCAATGCAACACTGTGAGATTGAATATCGACGAACAGAAAACCACAACAACAATGAATATGAAATCCCAAAAAAGAGCTCGAGCAGAAAATCCACACACAAACAGCTTAACCAGTGATTGCTATTTCAAATACGCAGGAAAATTATTTGCTATTAGCTATAATATTTTTTACTCTGAATTTCTCTATTGAAAAACCAGCCATTATTTCACTCTTTTTGGGGGTATATATAGGTATAGGAATGGCAGATTTCTTGGGGAGAAAGAATGGAAGTAAATTCCACTTCTCCCCCTTTAAAAATCACTAAATCTACACTTAAACCCCATTTTCAGTTAAAAGATCCCTTCCAGCATGTGCTGGAAGGTTCTTTTTGATTCCATTTCTAGGCTTTTACCAAAGTATCCTTGTTGATTAGGGATATTTACTGATTTCCCTTTTTAGGGAGACCATTATACCCTTTAATCTCTGCAAAAATGCAGAAATCGGGGGTACAAATGACTTCCATGTCCCTATGTGTTCTATGTAATTCACTATTTTACCAATTTGGGTTCCTTTTATGCCCTTAATGACATTGCTGATTTACCCGACCTACGTAGGTCAGGTTTTCAACATTTTTGGGTTTATTTAACTAATAGCCAGTCCTTGCAATTGTATTTAAGGACTGGCCGGTTCTACTTTAAGGAACTATTTCAATTTTAACCTTTTTTGTTTCATTTTCAGTTAATTAAGACCTTTTATTTCATTTTTAAACTAATTGCAGGACTAGCCTGCTTTATTATTGTACTTAGCCTATTTAAGATTTAGCCAGTCTCAAGTTGAGACTTGGCTTGGGTATTTGGAACCCATTTGCTGAACATAGGCTGGGCCAAAGCCTTTGCAGACTTAGCCACCTGTGATTCAGGGCTCAAATGAGCCTTGGTAAGTCTGAACTTGTAGACTTAGCCAATATTTTACACAACTGACCTATTTAACTGAACACAAGCTGGGCTAAGGCCTTTGCAGACCTAGCCACCTGTGATTCAGGGCTCAAATGAGCCTTGGTAAGTCTGAACTTGCAGACTTGTACCACTTGTTACACAACTAGCCCTTTTAAGGTGGGCCAGTGTGCTGGACCTTGTAGAGTTCGTCAATTTGCAAAATTGACCACTCTTTGGTCACTTATTTATCTTATAATCTATTGTTATTTGATTTTCAGTTTTAACCTATTTCAAAACTAGCCATTTTATGAAACTTAGCACTAACAGCTATAACCAAATCTCCTATGGTTAATGAGTATTAATAACATGCTCACACTAACAAGAACTATTGCAAACTCAGTCATTTCAACATGCAATTGCACACATAGCCACATGAGACCAAACATTGTGCATCAATCAATTAAAACTCAGAAGGGAAAATTTGATAGTGTTGAATCTTAATCAATCAATTCACATAACCCAATTTCATGCGGCAAAGTGTCAATTAATATCAATTAGACTTAATTACAACCAATTCATGTCAGATGATACATTGAAAAACCCCCAAAACCTATAAAATTCATGAGCATAGACATACATAGAAGCTAAATTCTCACAAATAGTCAACAAGAAATGAAACATGGCTTAACCAGACATAAGAATCAAAGGATCTATAAGAATGATATCAATTAGACCCACTAGATCAGCCCAATTTTAATATAGAATATGACAGACAAGATGAAGGTGAAGAATAGAAGAACATGGAGAAATAATGAAGAAAAATCCTAAATCTATCATGCCAAATGACAGGAGAGAGAACATAGTCACTAAAATGCAGGTGAAAGACCATATAGGATGTTATTAGAGTGAAAACCCTTGAGTGGATATGGGAATCAAACTGCTAAACCTAGAATCAAACTAAATCATGTAGAGAAGAGAAAACAGTGAAAACATGGAGAGCTAATGGAAGAAACCCTAATTGAGAGTTAAACAGTTAAGCTAGACATGAAGGGAAACAGAAGAGATATCTAATTTAAACAAATGAGATGTTGAAGACCAACAAATAAGAAAACTCTAGATATAACAAAGGGTGAAGAAGGAAACAGGGAAGAACAACCGAGATATTACAAAACTTAAAAAAACAATTTAATATAAAGATGAAAATGAATACGAGTTAAACTTGTATTAGAACTAATCATGCAGAACAACAGAAGAGAATACAGTTAAACCATAAAAAGCTAACAGATCAAGAACCACAACACACAAAAGATGAAGGGTGAATCAAGATAGATATTTTAACTCAGAGAAACTAAACATGATCGAAACAAACAAAATAGAAGAAAGACATAAAAAAATGAACAAGTTTAAAAACCCTAATACTAACATAAGAAGCATAGGACATCAAGATCTTAAAAATAGAAAAATAGACAGAGACATCAAGACAAAAGCTATGAAACAAGAGAAAACGTGAACATGAACAGACATGAGAAGCAAATAAATCACAGAAGAGGGTAAGGGTACTTAGTTGCAGAGCCGGTCCCCTGAGCTTCCCCTTTTTTCACTCTTCTCACTCTCTTTCTTTTTTCAGTCTTTATCAGACTCTTTCTTTATTTCTTTTTCTTTATTTCTTTCTGGTTTCTTTTTGGACTTCAAGATGAAATCTTTTTTGAGGTTTTTCGGTTTGGAGGGGGTATTTGAAAGGGTAAAGGTAAGATCTTAAAGAGGGCTTTGAGTTTGAGTCGCTCGAGTTAGGGTTCCGGCGACTTCTTTTTGGATATTCGACGGGATCAAGGCAGATTCGAGGGAAACTAAGGTTGTGAAGGGTTAGATCGGGCCATGGTGGTTCTTTTGGCATTGGTTTGGAGAGGGTCTCATAGTTTGTGGTCACCGGAGGTAGATTCCGGTGATCGGCAGATCAAGAACGGGGGGGGGGGTGTTTCTTAGGTTTTCAGGGTTCTGAGGGGTGTTTGAGGTGAAGAAGATGAAGAACAGAAGAGGGGAGGTATAAGGGGTGGCCTGTAACGACCCGGCCTGTCGTTACGGGAATTTCCACCCCGTTACCTTGCAAGTTCATATCTTATGCTTTTATAACTGTATTAGAGTATATCGGGTGAGTTAGGAGTGATTTGGATGGAAAATGAAACAAATAGCATGTTTGAAGAAAACTTGAATATGGAAAGTCAACCAAGAGTTGACTATTGAGTTAGAATGCTCGGAACCGGATTCTGATGATTCGACTAGTTCCGGGGGAGCATTTATGACTTAGGAGAACAATCGGAATTGAATTCGGAGGTCCGGTGTAGTTTTAGGCTTGAATTGGCGAAGGTTGAATTTTAGCGAAATCCGGATGGTAGGTGATATTTTGATCCGGGGGTCGAAATGGAATTCCGACAATTTCTGTAGCTTCGTTATGTGATTTTGGATGTGTCTGCAAATTTTCAGGTCATTCGGACATCGTTTGATCGGGTTTTGGATTGAATGTTAGTTTTGAAAGTATTGAAGAAACTTAGGCTTGAATTCGTGTAGAAATGGTGATTTTGATGTTTAGTGTGGTGTTTTTATGATTGGAACAAGTTCGTATCATGTTTTGGAGTATGTTGGTGGTTTTTGTTGGGGTCCCGGGGCCTCGGGGTGAATCCGGACCATCATCCGGCATTTTTGAACATGAAAATTCTGCAGAAAAATTGCAGAAACAGTGCAGGATTTTAGCCTTCGCGTTCGTGAGGCAAGGTACGCGTTCACGTAGGCTGGGGCCAGTTGGTCATCGTGTTCGCGGGGGGAGTTGCCGCGTTCGCGTAAGAGGAAGCTGGGAAGCATCGCGATCGCATGAGCATCTACGCGATCGCGTAGAAGAGAAATGGGGTCCAGGGAAAAATGTGCTACGCGATCGCAGGAAGAGGGACGCGATCGCGCGAGGCCGGATGGTTGTACATCGCGATCGCGTGAGGAGAGTCGCGATCGCGTGAGGGCGAAATGTTTGAGCATCGCGATTGTCACACCTCCTTTTTACTACCCCAACACACTTAAATGCGTATAAATACACTTGTAGGGTATACCCCGACGCTCAATTACCCGAGACGGATAAAATAACGTAAGGGAAGGAGTTTTTCCAATTTAAGGACAATCGGTTCGGGATTTTATTAGTGATTAATCAGAGTCGCCACTTGGGAATGACAATGGTGTCCCAAGTCACCGGTTAATCCCGAATCCGAGGAATTTTGACTCTTATGAATGTCTGCGAAGCAGAGGTCCGGATAAGGAACTCTGTTAACCCGGGAGAAGGTGTTAGGCACTCCCGGATTCCGTGGTTTTAGCACGGTCGCTCCACTGTCGTTCTTGACTTTTGTTTGACTCAATTATAAGTTTTAACAACATAATGTGTTTTTACGTTAAATATTATTTTTAGGAATTTGCGGTATTGCGAAAACACGCCTCGAGTCATACCGCAACCAGTACGCCTATGACTTTTGGTGTATTTCGGCTTTACCGAGATTTGGATTTGAGTCGCACCAAGTGCACACTCGTTCAATGGAAAGTATATTAAAATCGTGCCCTAAATGATGTCTATCGGCTTTTAATTGTTTTGGGTAAGACTATGGAATTAGCTATATAGTCTTCCCGAGTCTTGTTATGTTAAACCATTACTAAATGGGGGCCCCGCTTATTTTAAATCGGGCGAGGCTCGTCCCAATTTAATTTATTAAAGTCCAATCCTACTTTGTGTGTACTACATTTGCTATATTGTTTTTGCCTTAATCGATTTCGTAACATCAAACATTCCAGGCCTGTCGCAATTTGTGTATTTTTGTGCGGCGAGGCTCATCTCACTTTTATTAACAATATAATTCTAAAATGACTACATTTCCTATTTTTTAGTTTTTATAAAATAAGAAATCTCTTAATTAATTTAGAAATTAAAAATGCAATACTTATCTTATTTATGACAAAAAAAAACTTAATGAAACAGATTTTAATCTATGTTTAAACAAAAAATTTTTTTTTTTTTCGGAATTATTTTATTATTATTATTATTATTATTTTATAAATACTAAATTTCTTAACTTAATAAAAGAAACTAACTAAAACAATATTAAAGCTTGAATGGTAATATAAAAAAAAGACCAATAAAATTATTTATTCAAAATTATCAAAAAAAAAACTATAATAACATTAAAGCTTGCATAATAAAATCATTTATCCCCAATTATTTAAAACTAAGTTTATAAAAAAAAACAGAAATCACAAATCAATTGTAATTTTTATTTAAATTCGTTTTTTTAAAACAACAAAAATCCTAATTGATTACATACTTAAAGAAAAATATTTTATTTGCTACATTTGGAAATATTTTTTTTTTTTTTTTTTAAAATAACCAGTACTTAAATTAAAACTAAAAAATAAAAGTGCAAAACCAACAACTAATATATGTACAAACTAAACCAATATTATAAATAATTTAGACTCATATTTTTTTTTTACTATTTTTTAACTTAAACCCTGGATATTAACTAATTACAAATATTATTCAAAACCATAATCAACCTTAATTATTTACACCTATATTTTGAGATGGTTAAACTAGAAAAGAAACAATTCTAGTATTATTGAAAACTCAAATCGTACCTAAATGCCTAATTTACGCAAAATAATTAAAATTCGCATTTTTATTGAACTTACCTACATGTTAACAACTTAATATATTAAAGACAATATTAAAGAAGTTCTAATTAATTCGATTATCAAAAGAGTAATTCATTCTTCCTAAACAATTTGAACATTAATAAACACATTTATAACTATACTATTTAATAACCATTTTTAGAAGTAAATTATTATTGCTACAACAAGGCTTAATTATTTAAAGTTGTCACAAAATTTACAAAATATTAATACGGAATTTATTAAAACATAATCAAAGAAGATAGAAAAAACTATTTAAAATTTCAACAAAATCCTCATCTTTCCCATGTATTCATCTTATCATTTAAACATGATTAGGTATGTACCTGGTATTGGAAAGAAAAGAACACCGGTGATCAACACAACAAATAACAACACAGCAATATCACAGCAACAGCAACCTCAAGAATACCCAGTATCCGGATTTAAGCAATAAGATTTAATAACCAGAATTGAACTTCAGAATAAGATTTGTAAAAATGGAAGACTAATTTTTTCAGATTTTTTTTTTCGTTTTTTGTTTTTGTTTTACTATTTGCTAACACTCTTTAAGATTTTTTTTTCAGATTCTTCTCTCTAAAATGTTTTCTTCCTTCATTGTTCTCCTCCTTTTTTTTCATAAATCCTCTCTTCTATTTATATGCAAGAATTTCGAAAATTTTCAGATTTTTTATTAAAAAGAAAATATTTTTTTAATTTAAAGAAAACCCACTAATCCATGTTTTCCTCTCCTTGTTTTCTTCCTTGATTTCCTTGCCCCTCACTACTTTATGTCATGTAATTATGATTATTTTTTGCTAAAAAATTCTGAAATTTTCTTCTTGGGCCAAGGAGTTTTGGGTTGGGTAAGGGTTCTTAGGATTGGGCTTGTAACATAATTTGCAAGATGGCCCAATCCAAATTTTTTCCAATTTGTTCTTCTCCATTATTCAACTTCCTAATTAATAAAGCCCAAAATACTAAGATTAATTTATAAAAACTAAAATTATCTTGAAATACTAATCTCATAATAATAATTGTCACCTAATTTTAAATGGTAATTAAAATACAATCACACAATTTGGACATTAAAGGCTAAAATGCAAAAGATGCCTATTTTTGTGATTTTCATTTTTGTAAGATAAAATTAATTACTCCTAATTGTAGAATTAAATCCTAAATGCAAATGCGATATATATATATATTTTATTTATTTAAACAAATAAATATGCACAGATAAATGCAAACAATTCAAGAAAAATAACACAAAATTCACAAATATTGCAAACAACACAAAACTCTTTTATTTTAAATTTTTGGGAGTAATTCTCATATAGGGCAAAAATCACGTGCTCACATTCGCCATAATCAACTTTTTGATCAAAGTTAAAGCACATCAACAAGCTAGTAAAGTCGCAAAGCAAACTCTGAAAGTCAAAACGTAAAGTCGCTAAAAGTTGCTATGAAAAGGAACAAAAGCACATTTTTTTTTTTTTAATTTTGACCGAACCTTTGCTTCAAAAGGTTTCCTACATATCCCTGGCTAAAAGGGAATCAGGTCAATGTAGTTCGGAAAATTTTGGTAGCTGGGACTACCAATGAAACTACGATTTTTTGCTGTTACTGTTGCTGCTGTTGCGGTTACTGCTTGTTGACCTCCTTATTACACCGGGGGGAATGTAAAATGAAGAAGTTATTCTAAGCTATGATTCTACAATTACAATTATTCCTATCCTAGCTTTTGTTTGCTTCTCCTTGTCTCTTTTTCTTTGATTTTTTGAGATGCTCACTCTCCCTTTTTTGTTGATTTTCTTTCTTGTTTTCCTCTTCTTCTTTTTTTTTGATTTTCAATGGTACTTCTTGCCCTCGAGCTGAACCTGATCAAAACAAAAACAACAAACTACTTTTTTTCTTTTTCTGCCCCAGTGTGGGCTTTTAGCTATATAAACCATGATGTGCAGAAATATATTCCCGTATTTGAAGGTGGGCGCCTAACAGAAATTAAACGTGCAATGCAAATGCAGAAAAAATATTCCCGTATTCGAAGGTGGGCACCTAACAGAAATTAAACGTGCAATGCGAGAAAAGTATTCCCGTATTCGAAGGTGGGCACCTAACAGAATTTAAACGTGCAATGCGATGCGGAAAAATATTCCCGTATTCGAAGGTGGGCACCTAACGAAAATTAAACGTGCAATGCGAGAAAAGTATTCCCGTATTCGAAGGTGGGCACCTAACGAAATTTAAACGTGCAATGCGAATGCGAGAAAATATTCCCGTATTGAAGGTGGGCGCCCAACGAAATTTAAACGTGCAATGCGAATGCGAGAAAATATTCCCGTATTTGAAGGTGGGCGCCTAACGAAATTTAAACGTGCAATGCGATGCGAGAAAATATTCCCGTATTAGAAGGTGGGCGCCTAACGAAATTGAAACGTGCAATGCGAAATGCAGAAAATATTCCCGTATTGAAGGTGGGCGCCTAACGGAAATGAAACGTGCAATGCGATGCAAAAATATTCCCGTATTTGAAGGTGGGCGCCTAACAGAAATTAAACGTGCAATGTGATGCAGAAAATATTCCCGTATTTGAAGGTGGGCGCCTAACGAAATTTAAACGTGCAATGCGAATGCAGAAAATATTCCCGTATTTGAAGGTGGGCGCCTAACAGAAATTTAAACGTGCAATGCGAATGCAGAAAATATTCCCGTATTTGAAGGTGGGCGCCTAACAGAAAATTAAACGTGCAATGCGAATGCAAAAAATATTCCCGTATTAGAAGGTGGGCGCCTAACGAAATTTAAACGTGCAATGCGAATGCAGAAAATATTCCCGTATTTGAAGGTGGGCGCCTAACGGAATTTAAACGTGCAATGCGATGCAGAAAATATTCCCGTATTTGAAGGTGGGCGCCTAACAGAAATTTAAACGTGCAATGCGATACAGAAAAGTATTCCCGTATTTGAAGGTGGGCGCCTAACGAAATTAAACGTGCAATGCGATGCAGAAAAGTATTCCCGTATTTGAAGGTGGGCGGCTAACAGAAATTAAACGTGCAATGCGATACAGAAAATATTCCCGTATTTGAAGGTGGGCGCCTAACAGAATTTAAACGTGCAATGCGAAATGCAGAAAATATTCCCGTATTAGAAGGTGGGCGCCTAACAGAAATGAAACGTGCAATGCGATGCAGAAAATATTCCCGTATTTGAAGGTGGGCGCCTAACCGAATTTAAACGTGCAATGCGAAATGCAGAAAATATTCCCGTATTAGAAGGTGGGCGCCTAACAGAAATGAAACGTGCAATGCGATGCAGAAAATATTCCCGTATTTGAAGGTGGGCGCCTAACAGAATTTAAACGTGCAATGCTAATGCAGAAAAAATATTCCCGTATTTGAAGGTGGGCACCTAACAGAAATTAAACGTGCAATGCGAAATGCAAAAAATATTCCCGTATTAGAAGGTGGGCGCCTAACGAAATTTAAACGTGCAATGCGATGCAGAAAATATTCCCGTATTAGAAGGTGGGTGCCTAACAGAATTTAAACGTGCAATGCGATGCAGAAAATATTCCCGTATTAGAAGGTGGGCGCCTAACTGAATTTAAACGTGCAATGCTAATGCAGAAAAAATATTCCCGTATTTGAAGGTGGGCACCTAACAGAAATTAAACGTGCAATGCGAAATGCAAAAAATATTCCCGTATTAGAAGGTGGGCGCCTAACGAAATTTAAACGTGCAATGCGATGCAGAAAATATTCCCGTATTTGAAGGTGGGCGCCTAACGAAATTGAAACGTGCAATGCGATGCGAGAAAAGTATTCCCGTATTCGAAGGTGGGCACCTAACGGAATTTAAACGTGCAATGCGATGCGGAAAAATATTCCCGTATTCGAAGGTGGGCACCTAACGGAATTTAAACGTGCAATGCGATGCGAGAAAAGCATTCCCGTATTTGAAGGTGGGCGCCTAACGAAATTAAACGTGCAATGCGATTCGAGAAAATATTCCCGTATTTGAAGGTGGGCGCCTAACGGAATTTAAACGTGCAATGCGATGCGGAAAATATTCCCGTATTTGAAGGTGGGCGCCTAACGAAATTAAACGTGCAATGCGAATGCGAGAAAATATTCCCGTATTAGAAGGTGGTCGCCTAACAGAAATTTAAACGTGCAATGCGATGGAGAAAATATTTCCGTATTTGAAGGTGGGCGCCTAACGAAATTTAAACGTGCAATGCGATGCGAGAAAATATTCCCGTATTTGAAGGTGGGCGCCTAACGAAATTTAAACGTGCAATGCGATGCAGAAAAATATTCCCGTATTTGAAGGTGGGCGCCTAACGAAATTTAAACGTGCAATGCGATGCAGAAAATATTCCCGTATCCTGAGGACTGGGGAGTGGATTTTGAAAGATGTTACCTCTTTTTTTTTTTTTTTGGTATTTTCTTTTTACCAACTGGTCTCTTTTGCCTGTGAATTTCTCCACTTATTCGACGGACTTTCTCTTTTTGGTATTTTAAATTTTCCACATTGGTCACATTCACTTTAAAGTGATTAGTGACAATTTGTTCTTGCATGAAACAAAATTTATTAGATATAAACTGCTGGCAACTGGCATCTGCCGTCCCAACTTCTTATTGCTTCCTTTGTTTTTGCTTTCTCATGTTGCATGGCTTTCAACTTCTTGTCCCTTGCAGACTCTTTTTGTATTTTTCTCATTTCTTCATTTTTGTTTTGTTTTCTTTTCTTTGGCCATGTTTGCCAAGCTTCTTTATTCCTTTTCCCCAATCTTCTATCCTTTCTGATCCAGTGTTGTTTCAACTTCCGTTATCAGGAGCTGGTAGTTAGCTCTCAAAAGGGTAAACAATGAAATGCAGAAAAATGAAAGAAAAGTAAGGGTATTTTGGAGAGATGACGAAACTTATCTGGGTATTTGCTGGCTGATTCCGTTGACCATGCCATGTATTTAAACTCTGACCCAGTTCGTTCCAATCATTATTCTGACTCTGAATTGCCTTTGACCCAAACCGATACTCTTTTTTGTTGCCTTTTCTCTTTTCCGATAGTCCTCACGATCGCCCTAAGGTGCCTCGAAAGGTTTTCACCAATAGAAATCTCTCATTTATTCTCTCAACCTCACAATCATCTCACAATGCCGATTAAGGTTTTCACTGATGAGACTCTCTCATTTTATTTTTCTCAACCTCACATCGCCTCACAGTGCCGGCTAAGGTTTTCACTGATGAGACTCTCTCATTTTTATATTTTCTTCTTTTTTTTTTCATTTTTTTTTTCTTTTGTATTTTGTTTTCTGTACCACGGGTATTATCCAATGCTTCGCTCCTCCTTCGTTGTATTTGTTATCATTTCAAAATTGATCAGAAGGTCTTTCTTTGGACTGTAACGTGGCTTTTGGATGGGATAAGAAAGAAAGATATAAAGGCTCAAAATTTCAACGAGGGTTAAAAAATATTTACAACTCTCGGAATTATTAAACATAACTTCTGCCCCAGTTTCAATATGTGGGGAATTTTTGGATTTTTTCTTTATTGTGACTGAACCTCAGAGAGGCTGCCTACGTACCTTTTCGGGATCAAGTCAGACGTAGTTCATCCAACTTCATAAGTTAGATGGATTTCTTTTTGACTTTTTCCCGATTTTTATCTTTTCTTTTTTTTTTTATTCATTTTTTCATTTCATTTTTTTTTTCATTTTCATCATTTATTTTTCATCATTTTTTCATTTTTCCATCATTTCATTTTCCATTCTGGCAATTTCGATCTTGTTGCACTAGAGCGATTCCGAGAGAGGGATATGAAAGAATTCATTCATTAAGGCTCAAAGGGGTTATCAATGGGTAAAGTGTTTGGATAGAGAATAAAATGCCTTCATCATTTCAATTCCAAAATCACAACAAAATACAAAACATACAATTGAAAAGGAATCATACATAGTATCTTTTGACCGCATCTGAATTGATAGCAGTCTCTACGCACTTTCCTTCAACATCCGTTAAATATAATGCTCCATTGGACAACACCCGTGATACCACGAACGGTCCCTGCCAATTCGGCGCAAACTTTCCTTCTGCCTCTGCCCAATGTGGTAAAATACGCATCGCAACCAAAATGAGCTTATGCCCATTGGAAACTGCTGGCTCTATCGGTCCAATAACATTTATGCCCCTGTTTCAAAGCAAAGAAAAATCTGTTAGTTTAAATACGGTGGTTGGTTGTGGCCTTGAACTTTGATGGCAACTGTTTTCCATTTGAATGCCTTTCCTGTTCACCGACTGTCCAAAAATCCGTTTTCGGATCTCACATGATTTCATTTGATAACCTTGGGTGTTTCTTGACTGACTCTTTCTTTTGTCAGAAGATATACCTCCTCTCTGTTCGAACCTCCGTACTTCCATTCGTTATATTTTCCCTGAGTTGGCACTTTGCCGACCTTTGTGTCTTGCATGATCCCCAAACACTGGCCTTGTTATTCCCTGACTTACGACAATTGTCGTGTTGGCTAAATCCCATCTTGTGCAATTGGAAAGCTTGGTGGCAAATTTTGAAATCATTTCTACACTTGTTATGACATGACTGACTCGATAAGAAGGAGGGTAAAACAAAGTGTGAAGAATAAAGAGAAAGAAAAATACAATTCCTAACAAGAAACCTACAGACGAATGACCTAACGGATTTTGAATACCGACTCTAGCGACCTTGACATGCACTTTTGGCCTTCTCCGTATAGCAAAGTTGATGTTCAACTCTTGTTGCAAAGTTCTGCCGTGAAACCGGTCTTCAATACTTCATTTCTTTGATCTGATCCTTATTCGACTTGTAGCGCCCGTAGGGTTTTCGCCAACAAGCCTCTCTCATTTGATCTTTCTTTCTCTCAACTCACCGTCGCCTTACGGTGCCCGTGCGGGTTTTCACCGATAAGACTCTCTCATTTTGACTTCTCTCATCTTGGAGTCTCGTGGTGGTTTGAGTTATTCATTCTCCTTTGTTCGGACTGGAGTGTTGCCCCTGATGTGATTGACCTTTGTTCGCTTGACTCGGCATTTCTTGAAGATTGATCGGAAGGTCTTCCTTTGGACCGTAATGTAGGCTTTTGGATGGGGTTTAGAAAAAAGGATATAAAGGCTCAAAATTATTTCAATGTGGGTTAATGATTACAACTTTCGGAATCTTATTTCTTCAAAAATTCTGCCCCAGTTTCCTTCTCGGGGAATTTTTTTTTAGATTTTCAAATTTTTCATTTATTGTGACTGAACCTCAGAGAGGCTGCCTACGTACCCTTTCGGGATCAAGTCAGACGTAGTTCAGACTACGTCCGTATTCATTGTTGCATCTTGACTTCTCCCGATTTCTTTTTTTTCTTTTTCTTTTTCTTTTCTTTTTTCTTTTTTTTTTTCTTTTTTTTTCTTTTCTTTTGTTTCTCCATTTGATTTCCCCGCTCAATTCTCAATTTTTGTCGTTGATTCCGAAAGAGGGATATGAAAGAAAAATATAATAAGGCTTGAAGGGATAACAATGGATAAAGTGTTTAGATAGGCGAAAAAAATGCCTTCGTCATTCCAATCTTCGAGACCTACCAAGTACAAACTACACATTTAAACACCTTTCGATCGATTCACATATTTGCCTTCGGTATTTGACGATTCTCAGTGCCATTGGGCAACAATCTCGATACCACGAATGGTTCCTTATCTTTGGGGTATTTTTGCCTTTGGCTTTGAATTGATGATGCATTTCCAAGGCATTTCTTTATGTTACGCTTTCCCCAATTTTCACTTGATTCCGGCTTCACAGTATTCCAATATGTTTTTATTTCTTCCGAGTATCATTACATCTTCAACATTGTTTCATTGACTTTTTAAAAACCAGGCTTAGAATTATGTGCATGTCATGTTGCTAAAGTCGGTATGAGAAGAAATGCAAAGTGATCAGAAATGGAATGACTAGGAATGATGGAAAACAAAGAGTCGTACTAAACTGATGGGTTGAAACAAAACAAACAGACTAGACTAGAATTACAAACCTAGACTAGAATTACAAACCTAGACAACACTAAACAAATTTATTACTAAACAAAGCAAAGTGGAAAGATAGAAGGGTTTTGACTCTCAAGACAACGTCCGGATTACAACCCTGAAATAACCCGGGCAAAAGAGATGACACCAAAATATACCACCAAAACTCCAAGAGACGGAGCGCCTTCCCAATTGACAAGCATGGCATCCTAGCCACTTCTTGCGTTTTTTCAGTCGTTGCTCTAATCTCTGCAATCTTTGGGCCATTTCTTCATGTACCTTCTTTCGGGTAAGCTTCTCAATGTTTGTAGGAAGATCAAACGAGTATGAGTGGTACTCGAGAGAGTGGTACTGTTCTTGCTGTATAGCAGATTGTGACTCATGAGAAGGCTGTCCTTGGCCATTGACCCATGCTTGACGCATTTTGGTCATTTGTTGTTTCAATGTTCTGTTTTCCTCAACCACAGTAGGCCCTTGTTGAACTTTCCGACCCTGAGTCTCTTCAACACTCGTAACAGCTTCGATGTCGGTTATCATTTTCCTTGGATCTTGTTTACCACAACCAACCACCTCAACTTTCTGAATTAGCAAAACGAAACCACCGTGTTAGCGTTAAGGTATTCCGCTTATTGATTTCTCTTCTTTTTTTTTTCTGCTATTTTCTTTTCTTTTTCCCTTTTTGTGGTTTTTTTCATTTTTCCTTCTTTTTTTTTGTAGTTTTTTCATTTTTTTTTTGGTTATGGATATGGTCGAATCCTATGTGGATTGCCTACGTATCATGACCCCGCATGAATCGGACCGAGCGTAGTTCTTGCAAATTAATGCAAGAAATAAAGAGATGTTTATTTGATTTTTTTTTTTTTTTCTTTTTCTTTGAAGGAAAATTATAGAAACCGATTCCAACTACAAACTTGTGTAGGAGATTTCTACAAGAATAAGAATATTTTTTGGTGTCAATTATGACTATTTTCTACAAAATTGGCCACATAATGGCTTATTTGACAAAATGACTATTTTTGCAAAAATTTATTTAAGAAAGATAAACTTGAAAAAAATTTTTTTTTATCCTGTGGCTCATGGGGCATCGTTCGGCATCACCATGAACCAACACAAGACTATTTTTCATAAATGGGCCATGTAATGGCTTATTCAGACAAAGTGGCTCTTTTTGCAAAAATTATTTAAGAAAGATAAACTTGAAATTTTTTATCGTGTGGCTCATGGGGCATCGTTCGGCATCACCATAAACCAACACGAGACTATTTTTCATAAATTGGCCATGTAATGGCTTATTCAGGCAAAGTGGCTCTTTTTGCAAAATTTTATTTGAGAAGATGCGAATTCGAAATTTTTATCCCTGGGCCTATGGGGCATCGTTCAGCACCGACACAGGCCAACACAAGACTGAGGAAGTTGAAATGCAAAAATGTGGCTATTTCAGCAAAATTTCGGCCATGTAATGGCTTATTTGATAAAGTGGTTATTTTTTGAGAAGTTGAGCGATGACTCAAACTTGATTTTGCGGATACGGCCTTTCAACGTTTCCGCGAGGGAATATTTCAAGGCTATGCCCGCAAATTATTTAAAATGACTCAAAGTGGCTATTCTTGCAAAAACGGCCTTCCGGCGTCCTTTTGAGGGACATTCGGCTTATTTTAAGCAAGAATAGCATCACCCGATTTATTTATAACAAAATCAAAAATTTGACATTTTTTGGTTATTTTTTGCAAAACGGGTGTGAACCCGGACTTGATTTTGAGGCTTTGGCCTTGCAACATTTCCACAAGGAATATTTCAAGGCTGTGCCCGCAAATTATTAAAAAAATAATTCAAAGTGGCTATTTTTGCAAAAACGACCTTCTGGCGTCCTTTTGAGGGACATTCGGCTTATTTTAAGCAAGAATAGCATCACCCGATTTATTTATAACAAAATCAAAAATTTGACATTTTTTGGATTTTTTTGAAAGGGGTGGTTGGACCCGATGAGGGTTGCCTACGTATCCCACGTAACGGTGAGAATCAAACCTGCGTAGTTCGGTCGGATTAATTGACCAATTATTTCAACAAAAATTGTTCCACCTATTTTTTTTCAAATTTTCTGGATACCCAATTTCTCTGATTTCTCTATATATTTTAACTATGTGCTTTTAATGTTCCGCTTTTCAATTTTGGGATTTTTGCCGGTCCGCATAACGATCAAGGACAATAAAATGCAACACATAGCATGCTCGGTCTTTTCAATACCGGGTCACCTGTTCTAGACGGACCCAACCCCTGTGTTGAGTCCCCTAAGTCAAATATGATGCAAATAATCGTCCTAGACCTATGTTTAAAATCTTACGGTTTCATAGATTGCTAGACCGTGTACCCGAGCGGACAACTCGAATCGAGGAGGGGCTACGTACCGGTGACCCGCGGAGTCAATCGGCTTTGTAACTTATCCGGCCTCTGTTTTCTTAATTTAAGGTGACTTTAACGGAAAGGGGAGTCTCAACCAGTAAGCACATCCCCGGGGGTGAAGAGAGAAAGGTTTTCGGTACAGTTATATATACAATTCACATAATATCAAAAGCGATAAAACACATAGCATGTTATTCAAATCACATAATGAAGTCAAACAAAAACGCAAACGGCAGTTCTAAGGAGCTCGAGTTCTTAAACCCCGAAATCGAAATTCAGGGTTGGATCCCCAGGAGAGTCGCCAGAGCTGTCACACCTCCCTTTTTACTACCCCAACGCATGCGTAAGGTGTATAAATACACTTGTAGGGTATACCCCGACGCTCAATTACCCGAGACAGATAAAATAGCGTAAGGGAAGGAGTTTTTCCAATTTAAGGACAATCGGTTCGGGATTTTATTAGAGATTAATCAGAGTCGCCACTTGGGAATGACAATGGTGTCCCAAGTCACCGGTTAATCCCGAATCCGAGGAATTTTGACTCTTATGAATGTCTGCGAAGCAGAGATCCGGATAAGGAACTCTGTTAACCCGGGAGAAGGTGTTAGGCACTCCCGGATTCCGTGGTTTTAGCACGGTCGCTCCACTGTCGTTCTTGACTTTTGTTTGACTCAATTATAAGTTTTAACAACATAATGTGTTTTTACGTTAAATATTATTTTTAGGAATTTGCGGTATTGCGAAAACACGCCTCGAGTCATACCGCAACCAGTACGCCTATGACTTTTGGTGTATTTCGGCTTTACCGAGATTTGGATTTGAGTCGCACCAAGTGCACACTCGTTCAATGGAAAGTATATTAAAATCGTGCCCTAAATGATGTCTATCGGCTTTTAATTGTTTTGGGTAAGACTATGGAATTAGCTATATAGTCTTCCCGAGTCTTGTTATGTTAAACCATTACTAAATGGGGGCCCCGCTTATTTTAAATCGGGCGAGGCTCGTCCCAATTTAATTTATTAAAGTCCAATCCTACTTTGTGTGTACTACATTTGCTATATTGTTTTTGCCTTAATCGATTTCGTAACATCAAACATTCCAGGCCTGTCGCAATTTGTGTATTTTTGTGCGGCGAGGCTCATCTCACTTTTATTAACAATATAATTCTAAAATGACTACATTTCCTATTTTTTAGTTTTTATAAATAAAGAAATCTCATAATTAATTTAGAAATTAAAAATGCAATACTTATCTTATTTATGACAAAAAAAAACTTAATGAAACAGATTTTAATCTATGTTTAAACAAAAAAATTTTTTTTTTTTTTTTCGGAATTATTTTATTATTATTATTATTATTATTTTATAAATACTAAATTTCTTAACTTAATAAAAGAAACTAACTAAAACAATATTAAAGCTTGAATGGTAATATAAAAAAAAGACCAATAAAATTATTTATTCAAAATTATCAAAAAAAAAACTATAATAACATTAAAGCTTGCATAATAAAATCATTTATCCCCAATTATTTAAAACTAAGTTTATAAAAAAAAACAGAAATCGCAAATCAATTGTAATTTTTATTTAAATTCGTTTTTTTTTAAAACAACAAAAATCCTAATTGATTACAAGTAGAAAAATATTTATTTGCTACGTTTGGAAATATTTTTTTTTTATTTTTTTAAAATAACCAGTACTTAAATTAAAACTAAAAATAAAAGTGCAAAACCAACAACTAATATATGTACAAACTAAACCAATCTTATAAATAATTTAGACTCATATTTTTAACTTTTTTTTACTATTTTTTAACTTAAACCCTTGATATTAACTAATTACAAATATTATTCAAAACCATAATCAACCTTAATTATTTACACCTATATTTTGAGATGGTTAAACTAGAAAAGAAACAATTCTAGTATTATTGAAAACTCAAATCGTACCTAAATGCCTAATTTACGCAAAATAATTAAAATTCGCATTTTTATTGAACTTACCTACATGTTAACAACTTAATATATTAAAGACAATATTAAAGAAGTTCTAATTAATTCGATTATCAAAAGAGTAATTCATTCTTCCTAAACAATTTGAACATTAATAAACACATTTATAACTATACTATTTAATAACCATTTTTAGAAGTAAATTATTATTGCTACAACAAGGCTTAATTATTTAAAGTTGTCACAAAATTTACAAAATATTAATACGGAATTTATTAAAACATAATCAAAGAAGATAGAAAAAACTATTTAAAATTTCAACAAAATCCTCATCTTTCCCATGTATTCATCTTATCATTTAAACATGATTAGGTATGTACCTGGTATTGGAAAGAAAAGAACACTGGTGATCAACACAACAAATAACAACACAGCAATATCACAGCAACAGCAACCTCCAAAAATACCCAGTATCCGGATTTAAGCAATAAGATTTAATAACCAGAATTGAACTTCAGAATAAGATTTGTAAAAATGGAAGACTAATTTTTTCAGATTTTTTTTTTTCGTTTTTTGTTTTTTGTTTTACTATTTGCTAACACTCTTTAAGATTTTTTTTTTCAGATTCTTCTCTCTAAAATGTTTTCTTCCTTCATTGTTCTCCTCCTTTTTTTTCATAAATCCTCTCTTCTATTTATAGGCAAGAATTTCGAAAATTTTCAGATTTTTTATTAAAAAGAAAATATTTTTTTAATTTAAAGAAAACCCACTAATCCATGTTTTCCTCTCCTTGTTTTCTTCCTTGATTTCCTTGCCCCCTACTACTTTATGTCATGTAATTATGATTATTTTTTGCTAAAAAAATCTGAAATTTTCTTCTTGGGCCAAGGAGTTTTGGGTTGGGTAAGGGTTCTTAGGATTGGGCTTGTAACATAATTTGCAAGATGGCCCAATCCAAATTTTTTCCAATTTGTTCTTCTCCATTATTCAACTTCCTAATTAATAAAGCCCAAAATACTAAGATTAATTTATAAAAACTAAAATTATCTTGAAATACTAATCTCATAATAATAATTGTCACCTAATTTTAAATGGTAATTAAAATACAATCACACAATTTGGACATTAAAGGCTAAAATGCAAAAGATGCCTATTTTTTGTGATTTTCATTTTTGTAAGATAAAATTAATTACTCCTAATTGTAGAATTAAATCCTAAATGCAAATGCGATATATATATATATATATATATATATATATATATATATATATATATATATATATATAAATGCAAATGCGATATATATATATATATATATATAGTCATTATTTTTAAAAATGACACTAAATTCACAACAATTGCAAACAACACAAAACTCTTTTATTTTAAATTTTTGGGAGTAATTCTCATATAGGGCAAAAATCACGTGCTCACAGGCGAAACTGAAATACATTAGAGTCGCAGGCGTACTGGTTATGGTGCGGCTCGAAATGTGCTCACAGAACAGAGGGGTCGCGGGTTCATACACCCAAAACGCCATTTTTGAGTTCTATAGAGAGAAACTCACGGGAATTGCTGGTAATTCATCGGGGATTCATCGGAGGTAAGTTTTGTGGCTTAATTACATCATTTTAACATGAAATCCTTGGTTAAATCCCTGTAAATGGAAGATTAAAGGTGGGTTTGAGCCCTAGGCCTAAATTAAAGAAAAACACCGATTTGAGTGGGCAAATGGAGTCCGATTTTGGTAAATTTTATATGCCTAGACTCGTATCGAGATGAGGATTCCGAATATGTAACTTTTATAATTTTTCGACAAGTGTACCAAAAGTCGGGTTTTGACAACTTGTGGGTTTTGATATGATTTGGGTTATTTCGAATGAATTTCGTGAAATTAGCATATATTGATGCATTCTCTATGATTTTGAGCAGATTTGGCACCCGAGGAGATTGATTTGCGAGGCAAGCGCAAGGCGGATTGAAGCTTCTACCGGTTCGAGGTGAGTGGTAGTAGTAAACAATGCACTGAGGGTTTGAAACCCCGTACTAGCACTTCACAGTGCTATATTGAGATGAGAAACGCGTTCTATGACGGGCGTGGTGACATTGTGATTGGGGGTTCGGACTTAGTCCTTCCCGGCTAATAGAATACTGTGTTGTATGACTGTTACTGAGATTATAACTGTACAATTGGGCTAATAGCCATGTTTGGGGCCTTGTGCCGATCTGTAGAGCATTAGGGAACCTATAGAGCTAGGCGACCCTTATATCATGTTGGAAACATACACTCAGCCGTAGCTCTAGCTGTATAGCATAATATGAGCCCGTACTAGATGTGTACATTGAGAGAGATTATCTAGGGTGGAATTCCCTGTTCTAGTTGAGTGGGCCTGAAAGGCCAAGTCTATATTGACTGAGACAGGGTCTAGGACCCACTGTGATATATTATATTGGGCCTGAGAGGCCAAGCACATATTGACTGGGATAGGGTCGAGGACCCATTATGAGGTATTATATATATATACCTATATTGGATCGGGCTGCACGCCGCAGCAGTATATATATTGGATCGGACTGCACGCCGCAGTAGTATGCATGTAATATACATGTAATATACATGTGGGACGGACTGCACGCCGCAGTATTATTGCGCTTGGGCTGTAGGAGCCCCTTCAGAGTCTGAGTCTGCACACATTGAGCAACGGTGTATATTATGGGATCGGGCTGCGCGCCGCGGCGATATAAATATATATACATATAAATATTGGATCGGACCGCACGCCGCAGTAATACATGTGTGGATCGGGCTGCACGCCGCAGTATAATAGTGCTTGGGCCTAGGGAGCCCCTCCGAAGTCTGTATACACCCCCAGTGAGCGCCGTCGACGTTAAATGGAGCGGGCTGCGCGCCGCAGCGGTATATGTATTGGAGCGGGCTGCACGCCGCAGCGTTATACTTAATCATATCCTATTATCTACTCAAATACTTATACATTATAGACATAGGTATGTGTCTTTATATCTTGAGATGGCCGTACACCGTAGGGGTACGAGTGAGGGTTGGTTCAGAGTGGAATCTTGTATAGATAAACGTAGATTGGAGGTTAGAGTACTACTATAGTGATGACGTACCTGTGAGGGTTGCCTTAGAACTGCTAAGTGATAGCACAGGAGTTCTTACCTTCGGTTATTATTTATTATTGTTACTCACTGAGTTGAAATATACTCACCCCACTCCCCTGCACTTTCTGTGCAGATCCACAGGTGCCCGAGAGCAGAGTTGAGACATTGTAGCTGCTGATCCTTGTCTACTCTTGTGGAGATTACGAGGTAGCTGCCACCGTCCGCAGAGCTTGTTTCTCCTTCTTTATCATCTTGTTGATTTCCTATTTGCCTAGACTTGATTGTATTAGGATGCTATTCTGTAGAGGCTCGGTCTCGTGACACCACGATATGTTTGGGACCGTATTTTGTATGTTTTACGTTTCGGTTATCACCTGATATGATCATTTACTGTTTAAGTTTAATTTGATTAATAACTGGCTGGGTTAAGGGATAATATGGTCGGGCTTGCCTAGCATCGTGTTGGGCGCCATCACGACCAGGGTTTGGGTCGTGACATGGCCGGAGATCACCGTGGAGGGTGGTGGCCTCCATGGCCGGAAGGGTTTCAGAAGGGGAGGTGAGGAAGAAGATGAAGGAGAAGAGAGGGGATTTTGGGCGGCTAGGGTTTGGGAGGATTGCAAATGGCTGGTCTCAGACGGACCAAAGCCTTTTATAGTTGGGGAGCTAAGGTGATCTGGGCCATTGATTTGATGAAGATCAGCGGCCACCAATAGCATTACTAAAACGGCATCGTCTCAATGCCAATGAGACCAATGGTCTCAACCGTTAGATTAGCTTGAACGGACGGTTGAGATTTAATCTCACACTTACCCTTTGAATTAAATCCGAATTGATTCTCAGCTGTTGGATTTGGTGCAATGAACGGCTGAGATCAGTGTTGAATATTGAATTGGATCTGTTTCTTTTGGGCTTAAGGACTGGGCCGGCCAATTGGGTCATTTTTGGCCCAGTCTCATTATACTATGTATTTTTGTATTTTTCTTGTGATTTTAATTATTTTCTCATGTATTTTCTTTTGTATTTCATCTCTTATTTTTATATTATTTTCCAATTACTCAAATTCTTTTAATTTCCTATTTTCTCCAATTTTTCTGATATTTTTGCTATTTTTTTACTATATTCCGCTAATTAAACTATTTTGTTAATTTCCTTTTTTAATTATTTAAATCAAACAAATGCAAATATTTAACCTATTTTTTAAAAATTTTCCTAATTTCCAATTATTCAAACCCACAAAGTGTAGCTAATTTCAAACAAGGCATGCAATTACACTCAAAAATATTATTTTATTTTAATTTTGGAATTTATTTGCCTAGTGCAAAAATCATGTGCTCACAAGCGGGGACCGCCTCCGGCGTGTGAAGTCCCTGAACCACCTACTCAGGTGTGCCAGCTGTAGGGGTCTGCTGACCACCCATTGTCTGGGATGTCGCTACAGTAGCGGTAGCTGATACTACATGAGTTAGTCCGGAACACACCGATAATATCTAGGCCAGAGTCTCCTGAAGACTAGGAATAGCAATAGATACCTTCTGGGCCTGAACTGGGGCTGCCCCTGAATAGGACAATGGGCAGGTCAGCTGGCACTGCCTCAGCTGCCCTACCTCCACTTCTACCACGATTGCGCCCACGGCCTCTAGCAGGTGGCAATGGAGGTCGTCCACCTCGTCCTGAAGCTCGAGTTCTCGCCATCTACGAGAGAATAGAATATAGAAGTTCAGTTCTTAGAACAACAAGATCGCACGACAGAGTTCAAGAAATGTAAAGTATTTCCTAAAGGTTCGTAGCCTCCCGAGGATAAGTACAGGCGTCCCCGTACTGATCCATAAGACTCTACCAACCGGCTCAAACTTTTAAGGCCTAGTAAACCTAGGCTCTCATACCAACTTGTCACGACCCCAAACCCGGTCGTGATGGCGCCCAACACACTGTTAGGCCAACCCGACCAATCAACAACACTCACGGAGCTATGAGCTCACTTTAACCATTTTAGACATAAACAGAGATAAAACAACATTAATGGAAATACCAAGTACGGGGACTACGGCCCAAAACAGTAACAACTCCCCAAAGATCGAGGGGTGAAGAGTCAAGAGCCTCTAAAGAGTATACAAGTGCAATAGTGTCTACATCAATACTCAGTATGGAAATAGGTAACAATACGAAATAAAAGGACAGCTGGAAGGGGAGTCAGGTCTTGCGGACGCGGCATCTACCTTGACTATCCCGCAAAGTGTCTTTGAACAGCTACCGGATCAGGTCTGCTGAGACGTACCTGGATCTGCACAAAAGGTGCAGGGAGTAAAGTGAGTACTTCCAGACTCAATGGTAACGAACAGGGGTAAGACAACATAGATAAGAAATCACAATATAGAACTATGTAAAGTTGTAATCAAATACCCCGCAACAGTCTCAATATCAACAGTAACTGTACCAGCAAGTACCAGCAAAATAGTATAACAGCTACAGATATAGCTAAATGCAATGCAATGTATGAAATCACCGCTACAGCACGTAGGCCGATCAAATTTGGGTACCCGTGCTCACTGTAGGGGTTCAAACTCCGGAGGGGCTCCTACAACCCAAGCACAATATCACGAATATGCTACGGCGCACAGCCCGATCCACTACCAGTCAACTAATATGCAAATGCAGCCTCACAGGCTCAAAAGTAGTTTTGAAAACTCTTTTTATCATTTTTCAGTAGAAAACAATATATCAGTAGTTCCAAAGTTTGTAAAAATCATAATGACAGTAATAACCCCGGACTGGTAGTAAAACTAGCATGACAATATCATAGAAACAATGATATCGATCCTCGCAGGATCTCAATAACTGGCTCATAGCCCATAAATGTATACAACCATCCAAGAAGGAGGTTCACCGGCAATAGCCAATATTACAGTATAATTATCAACAGGTCGGATTAAGCCATAGTTCCCAATCACAATCGACCCTGCACTCACAGGAGAGTACGTGTCTCGCCGCTATACAATGTCACAAAGTGGTATACCGGGGTTTCGAACCCGCTGGTCATCATCCACATCTATTACTCACCTAGACTCGGCTCGACGACTAATCCGCGATGCCCTTGCCACAAGAATCAACCTCCATAGGCGTAAAATCTGATCAAATGTAGTAGAAATACATCAAAATAGGCCAATGGGATGATACCCAGTCAAAATAATTCAATTTACACAAAAAATTACAAAGTTGCCAAAACCCGACATTCAGTACGCTTCTCAAAAAATACGAAAGTCACATATTCGGAATCCTCGTCTCAACACGAGTCTATGCATATAAAATTTACTAAAATCGGACCCCATTTGCCCATTCAAATCAATAAATTTCCATAATTTAGGCCTAGGGCTAAAACCCCTCTTTAATCTTCCATTAACAGTGAAATACTCAAGTATTCCATGATAAAATAATGTAATTAGGCTTTATGACAGAAAATCGCGACTGCACTGCTTCGATATTTTAATTCACTGCCTGACCATTTAACTCTACGCGTTCGTGTTAGAGCTCACGCGTCCGCGATGCACAGCCCAACTTCCTCTTCGCGAACGCAACACCTCCCCACGCGTTCGCGATGAACAACTCATCAGCCATCCGTAATTCCTTCTACGCGAACGCGATGCCCAGGGACGCGAACGCGAAGCTCCCCTTTTTCCTGCTACGCGAACGCGACATCCAGGGACACGAACGCGAAGCTCATTCCAACCTTGCCTACATGAATGCGGCCTTTGCCTCACAAACGCGAAGGCTTTAAATCCTGCACAGTTTCTGCAATTTTTCTGCAGATTTCTAAGTTCCAAAATACCCGGATGATGGTTCGAATTCACCCCGGGGCCCCCGCGACCCCAACAAAAACCACCAACATACTCCAAAACACGATACAAACTTGTTCCAATTATAAAAACATGCCCTTAAACACAGAAATCATCAAATTATAGCGGATTCAAGCCTAGGATTCAACTCAAACTTCCGAAGTAACATTCAATCAAAAACCCGACCAAACGACGTCCGAATGACCTGAAAATTTGCAGACATATCCAAAATCACATAACGAAGCTACAGAAATTTCCATTCTGACCCCCAGATCAAAATCTCACCTACCGTTCGGATTTTGCCAAAATTCAACCTTAGCCAATTCAAGTCTATTTCTACACCTGGACTCCAAATTCAATTTTGATCGCTCCCTTAAGTCACAAATCGCCTTCCAGAACTAATCAAATCATTAGAATCCGATTCCGAGCACTCTAACTAAATAGTCGACTCCAGGTTGACTTTCCATATTCAAACTTCCTGCTAAAAGGCTATTTGCCTCCTTTTCAACCAGAATCACTCCTAACTTACCCGATAGACTCTAACACTGATATAAAGCATAAAACATATAAATACAAAGTAATGGGGTGGTAATTCCCATGTCGACGGGCCGGGTCATCACAATAATGAACAATCACATAAAGCTGGATAATAGAATATGATTCACAAGTAGCTAATATCAGAACATAAGAACACTTTAATGATTTCAGGCACATATGAAATAAAGTTCATGGCTAGTACGCACAAGTGTGAATCAAGATACAAAACAAAGATAGAAGTATGCATAGGAACAGTTTCAAGTTCTAAGCATGATAGGCATGTAAAGAACTTAACAAAACAAGTTCAAAAATAAAAAAAGAATCAAGTTTCAGAATAAGCAAACACATGAAAACCAACGATAAAAGACACGGTAGGGTACTTAGCTTTTTAGGCATTTTCCTTTATTTTTCCTTTTCTTTTTCCTTTCTTCTTTCTTTCTTCTTCGTTCTTTTCATTTTTCTGATTTTTCAAAGTATCAGAGACTGTCGGTCTCTGGGTGTTATATCTTTTGAACAGGGCTTTAGGGGTTTGATCTGAGTGTATGAGAGTGGTGTTTGGGGCCTTGGGGTAAGGTTTTGAGAGGGGGAATTTTTGGTACTCGTCGGGTTGGAGACAAATTCGAAGGAAATCACCCAGGTGGGGTGATAGATCGTCTAAAGACGGTCAAAGGGTGTTATTTTGGGGGTCTGGTTCATACTTTGGGATGGTCGCTGGCTAGGGTTCCGGCGACCGGATTTTCAAGAAATAGGAACTGTTTAGGTTTTGGTCAGGATTAATGGAGTTTTATGGTGGTTTGGTGGTGAGGAAGGTGTTTGGGGAGGTTGGCTTAGGCCGGAGACGGAGGTTTGAGTGATCTCCGGTGGTCTCCATGGGAGACTGGGCAAGAAAGATAGTGAAGGAAACCTAGGCGGCTAGTGTTTGATATGAATTGTATGTGTATGTATAATGAACGTCTGAAAGGAGAAGGGACATATATATCGATCGTGTATTGTTGATTCCTGGCCATTGGATCAGTTGAGATGAATGGCCAGGATCTTTTGGATCTTAAACGATGACATATGAACTAATGAGAGGTCTCATGAGGTTCGTTGGATTAACTAATTTGAACGATTGAGATTAATCATTTCAAACTACGTCGTTTTAGTAATGGCACCTTGGTCTCATCCGTTTGATCAGTTGTAATGAACGACTGTTGTGAGCACGTGATTTTTGCCTCACACGAACTACTCCCAAAGAAATCAAAATCAAAGTTGTCTTATTTTATTGTGTACATGTTCGTGAGTCTCTCATGATATTTTGTGATTTTTTACGTCCGTATGTGCGTGTTTTTGTTGTTTAAATTAATAGAAAAATACAAAAAAATATAAATTGCATTTTTAGGATTTAGCTTTACAATTAGAAGTAATTAAAGTGGTTTTACTAAAATGGAAAATATACACAATATGTATCCTGCATTTTTCTTTTAGCATTTAATATCCAAGTTGTGTGGTATTATTTTTTTCAGTGTTTAATTTTGTGGCATAATCATTATTAGGGGTTAATTAGAATTTGTAAAGTAATTTCATGATTTAGTTTAGGTTTTTGGTTTTTAATTAGGAATTAAAACAAAAAGAAGCAAAAACAAAGAAGAAACTCGGACCAGACCTCATTTTCCACCAGCCCAAGCCATTTCTCATCACAGGCCCAATCCAACTACCCCTGTACACGGTCCAGACCAAATCCATCTCAGAGATCAACCAAACGACATCGTTTGGGCTCTCAAATCACAGCCATCTATTTGATCACATCCAACGGCCTCAAGCTTACCATTTTGCCCGACCCATTTACCCTGGAGATCGACCCAGTCTCATTTGAATGAGACGACATCGTTTATTACTTGGCAAGAAATCCTGGCCGTCAAACCTATTTGATCTAACGGCCAGGATCCTATCTCATAACACGTATATAATTTTGATCTCATACCCATCCCCCCCTCTCCAAGCTAGACCCGTCTTCATCATCTATCTCAGAGATGAATGAAACCCTCTACCTCACACCGCCGCCTTCCACCTGCCTGAATTCGCCTACGGCGGCAGATGGTGGCCAAACACCTCCAACTTAACACCACAAATCTACCTTAACACCCTGAATCCAAATCCAGCATTAGCTTGGCTCGAATCGGTTCCCCTCTTCTCGAATCTTCATTTAAAGATTCGAGCAAAGCTCAAAGCTAACCCAACCGGCCCCAAATTCACACCAATCACTCCCCTAACCTCCCTCATACCCTGAATAACTTTGGTTCCCTTTGAATCTGAGCAGGACTGTTCGAACCCCAAATTGAGACTTCAAGAACCCTAAAAATCCAAATGGTAAAATTTGTTCGATTAATTAGAGATTTGGGGTCTAATAGACCTTAATCAGAGTATTTTCGGTTGAAAATACTTCGATTAAGTTCCGTTCAACCTCAAAATGATCACAGTCTGATTTGAAGCCTAGATCCGTCCAGTTTTTAATTCTGGAGGTAATCTCATTCCTTTCTTTTGTTCTGTTCATATTAATGCTTGTTTATTTGTTTTGATTAGCATATTTAAATTCTAATTTGTTCTATTTTGTCCATCTTCTTAATTGACCTTTTATTTGGTCGCAATATTCTTCTGTTCATAGTCGACCATATGTTTAAGCCATATAATTGATTAGAATGTATTTGGTCGAATAGTTAGTTTCATGATAATTCCCTGCTTCTATTAGTATAACTTGAATCACCTGTGTGCTTGTTGATCCTGTTGGTTTGTTGCTAATTGTGTATGTTATAAACTGTTAATCGATTGTTTTAAATATCATTGATTAGTCGTATGGGGATGTGGTTAGAACAATATAGCAGTAATGCTCAATATTGGTTCCATCCGGAATCACTGCTTGATTGGAAATCTGTATTTTTAAGATTGGATTGGTGGTTTAATGAATTTGAATTGAACAATTTGAACTAAATGGAAGCCATGTGATAATCAGGCATTCCTGATTCAGCCTGTTGTGTTGATATAGTTTAATAAAATAAAAATAGTTTTATAAGGAAAAGGGGCTGTCATGGAATATAATGGCCAGGAAATACTATCTTAATTCTGTTGAGTGCTCTTAAGAGCTGGAAAATCAGAACAAACATGGGGGGTGATTAAAAAAATTATTTAGGCATGTGCAAGGCAATAACAGGAAAAGTTTGAATAATTTTGAAGGTTAAAGGGTTTGTGGTTGTCTATAAAAAGGGGGGAGAGAGTACTGATGAGGGGCACACACACAGGGAGATTTTTGAAGAATTCGGAGAGTTAAAAACTGATAAGTGAGGTCTTTTTGGGAGAGAAAAATGTTTGATTGAAGCTTGAGTTTCCTCTTGTTCTTTGAGTGTTTGAGAACCTGAAATTATTGTGGTGTTACTGCTGGTTCTTTCTGTTTTTCTACTTGCGATTTGCATTTGTATTCATGTTTTGCATAACTGGTACTCCTGGGAATCTGCTACTATCCATTGTTTGTTGGTGTCTGCTGCTGTTCATCACTGGTTGTTGTGTACCACTACTGTCTATTGATCTTCCTCTTCTTTGGTTTCATATACCAGGTACACGTTTTGAGCCTGCCTCATTGTAATGCTTGCATTTGAAGAAAAAAAGTAGGACTGTTAATTGGTAAAGTAGCCTGGGAATCTGCTACTGTCCATTTGAACTAATGAACTGTGAATTGTAAAAAGTAGGACTATTAATTGGTTTCATTTAGCTAGAATATCATGTTGTATGAGTTAATTTGAATTTAGAAGTATAGATTTAAACAGAGAGTGGTCTGGACTTTGTTAGAGGATAAACATATAAGTTGAAGATTAGTCTTTAAATATTTTATTTATACTCGCAATATCTCATGTTTGAACACATTAATCATGTGAGGTGTGATGTGAAGATTCTAGTTAAAATTTAAAGAAAAAATAGATAGTCAGGTATACTTGATCATTATCATAGTTTGCTTTCATCTTTCAAATGTCGGAATCTAAATAGGAAGCTAGTGAGAATAGATAGTTGTAACACGAAATATAAACGACCTAAGTTTCATTAGTTAGATACAGTTAGATATTATTTCACATTGCTGGATGCTTGAAAAGTTAGGAATTATTTGGGTTTGGCATACAAATTTTAATTTGGGCCTGGATTGTCATTACAAATGGCCCAAGTAGCCTATTATAATATGACTTCCCTAATCTTAAGGTCTAATGTAGTTGAAGGATTGAATTGGTGGATCCAAATGGGGTAATAATTAAAGTAACAATAAATTGATTAGGACCCTTTTTACACGTTTCGAGATTAATAAAAAATATAAAGTATAGTTTAATTAAGCAAGAGTGAAATAAGTTTCACCAAATGAAAGTGACAAAGGCACGACCCTCAAACAAGCTATTACGTAAGAAACAATTCGAATTCAGAAAGACCGTCTAGTTCATTTCATGGTCTTTCCCAAAGTAATAATGCGTTAGCATCTTTAGGCGCGTATTTAATAAAATTACCTCCCTAAACTCGGGTACACATTTATGAGACTCTAATCCAAATCTCAATGAAGTCGGAACGCATCAAAAATTGCGGACACATTTATATGATGAAATTCGAGATGTAATCTCACGATGTTGTTATTCTCTTAAAATGTAATAAATAATATAAGTGGTTCGAAGTAATAATTGGCACGTAAGTTCATAATGGTTAAAAATCAGATAATTAATCCGAATATGATAGTTGAGTGACCGTGCTAGAACCACGGAACTCGGGAATGCCTAACACCTTCTCCTGGTTTAACAGAATTCCTTATCCCGATTTCTGGTTCGCGGACTGTTAAATAAAGTCAAACCTTTCCTCAATTTGGGATTCAAACTGGTGACTTGGGACATCATAAATCTCCCAAGTGGCGACTCTGAATCTCTTAATAAATGAATCCCGTTTTGATTGTCCTTTAATAGGAAAAAACTCCCTTTTACATCTCATGCCCTCGCGGGTAGCGAAAAAAGGAGGTGCGACAGCTCTGGCGACTCTACTGGGGACTATAACCTAGAACCACGAGTTCAGGGTTAGAAATTCGAGCTTATGATAAATTGTTGTATTTTGGCTTTATTATCTGATATTTTTATATGATATATGCTCAATGTGCTAAATGATTGCTTCTACCGCCTTGATATTTTGTGAACTATATATAAACTGTGCCGGAACCCTATTTCTTTTCTGAGTCTTTTGAAAAATGGTGCATACATTCGCGTAGCGCGCCTTTTGAAAAATTATTCCAAATAGAGCGAGTGTTGGGTAAGTGACAAGGCCGGGCAGACCTTAGTGCTCCCGTTACGTCGCCCCCTCCTCAGCCCAATTGTCCGCTCGGGTACCTTAACTCTAGACCAAAACCCATGTTTTTCTTATACCTAGATAAAGCACGGCTTCATGCCGGATCCCTAGTAGGAATGCTTATCTCCATCATGTGCATTTGACTTAGGGGACTCAACACAGGGGTTTAGTCCGTCTAGGAGAAGCAACCTGAAGCGAAAAGACCATCCTGCTGCATCAGATTTTATGCATTTATTTGTTTAGATCGGTATGCTGACCAGCTTCAAATATTGGAAAATTGAAAAAAAAAACTAACAATGTAGAGGATTAATCATTAGTTTTGCCCGAATAGTGTCAAAATCCTGTTAAGTTGTTTTAAAAATTTAAATAAAATAAAATGAAAAAGGAAAAATAAGAGTTTATTTTAGTGTATCTCGTTTTTTTAAATAATATATTCTAAAAATAAATATTTTGGGTTTATTTGAGAAAATAAAAGGATTCTTGTTTTAAACTTAGTTTATTTTCTTTGATGAACTACGCCGGTTTGACTCTCGCCGGACGTGAGGTACGTAGGCAACCCTCATCGGGTCCAATCTCCCTTTTTGCAAAAATAGTCATAAAAAGTGTGTCAAATATTTAAAAAATTGTTCATAAATAAGCCGGTGATACTATTTTATCTAGAAAATGCGTTTTCACAGAGAGTTTATAAGAGTCAACCCTAAAACCTTGAATTTCCACAGGTTCAAATGGATACTGTCCAAGAATCACCCCAAGTCGACATAGAAAGAGCTCACGTACAACTACGAGAGTGGTGGAATGATCTGGATAAAGACGGTCAAGTTTGGGTAAAGGAGCAGTTGGGCCCTTTGCTAGACATACTGCATATCAAGCCACGAAATGACTTGATCAAGGCTTTGGTGACTTTTTGGGACCCTGTTAACAATGTGTTCCATTTCTCCGATTTTGAACTCACTCCTACCTTAGAAGAAATAACTGGGTATATTGCTTTCGGCCAAGAGTTAAGGAAGCATAAGCTTATATTTCCCAAGGTCCCCTCGGTGCATAAATTCTTCGATCTCTTGAAAATTAGCAAGAAAACGAGCAACGATCGCATGAGAAATGGGAGTTGCAAGTTCTACTTTTTGTATTACAAATTCCGAAACTCAGCCGGATTTGGAACACATGAAAATAGTCTAAACAAAAAACAGAAAAAAGCACGTGGGAGGTTCATCGCCAATTCACTTTTATTGTGGCATTCTTAGGAATCATGGTGTTTCCAAACTCTGAAGGGACAATAGACATCCGTATGGCTAGGATCGCGCAGGTTCTCATCGATAAAAAAGATCACACTCTTATCCCGCTTGTGGTGTCCGACATGTACCCGGCCTTGACTTTGTGCAAATCTAGAAGTCAGTTTTTTGAAGGTTGCAGCATTCTCCTGCAAATGTGGATGATCGAACATGTTCGGCACCACCCTAAGTTCTTGAAGCATGCTTCAGATGGTACCAACTTCATCGTTAAATACGAAGTAAGGGTGGAAGATTATAAAACACCCGAGGGGTTTGAAGCATGGATTTTTTATTTGAGAAAGTTGAGAGCAGATCAAGTTGAATGGACCATAGGGTGGCTCCCGATAACGGAGATCATTTACATGAATGCTTCAAAAGGCTACTTGATGGCGATAGGAGCAAGAAATATACAACCATATGCGCAACAAAGAGTCTTGAGACGGCTTGGAAGATATCAGGTGATACCTGAGGAAATGGACTTAAGCAATCTAGCCATTGAATTGCACCCCGAGGCCGCTATCCCTGAAGAGATGGTGAATAGAGATTGGCACTGTTGCCGGTATCTAAAAAATTGCACCATAGTACCAGACCCTATTAAAGGTGAGGTCGATCCCGAGTATATTGCTTGATTTCACCGGAGTTTTCACTTGGGCCCTGGACCCGAGCTTGAAATGATTAGACCTGCCAAAAGGTCTCACATTCAAGCTTTCGATGACAAAATTCAAGAAAGATTAGCTTGGTTGGCCAAAGAATGCGAGTACAAGGACCGCATAGGAGAACTAGAGAAGCATGTGCAGGATCTCCAATATGAAAATGGCTTACAAATTGCAGCCAACGAAGGGGTCAAAAAGAAATTGACTCAAGAAAATAACACTCTCAAGGCTCGAATCTGGCGGATCAGAAAAGAAGCCAACAACCAACCAAGGAGTCTATCTGATAAGAGGTTAATAGACAGATTGAACCAACAGCTCAAGGAAAGCCAAGAGAAGTTCGAGTGGTCTGAGGCTAGCAAAAAACGGATGCAGGTTAGATGGGAGAGAGGTACAATGGAACAAAGGAAGTACTTGCAGCCGGTCAAGAGGAGTCATGAGATGAGCATCGGGATATTAAGAGAGACAAATTCCACTCTCCAAGAACGGGTCTACAGACAGGATCGTGAAGCTAGGGAGGACAGGAAATGATGATACGACATGATGGCCCTGATGGAAGAACAAATGGAAAAATTCCAAGATCGGCTTGCAGACAATGCGCGAGTATTGGGGTTGAAAAACCGATAGATAGAACAGTTGTTTAGAGAAAGGGATGGCATTCGGGGAAGGATCGACGAGATTGGAAACTACATTCACATGAGATGCCTCGGGATGCCCTTTTCTCCTCCATTATGGGTTATGTCCATCAGATTATGGGGAAACTAAAGAATCTGCAAAGAGGTCTTGCACCAAGAACTACAGCCAGGCCAGATAGAGCCCCACCGGCACAGAAGCTCAAAACCTTAGAACATGTTCAGATTGAACTTGCATTTTCTTTAAATTTTGAGTCTAGTCGTGAGTTATTCTGTTCTTCTTATAAAAAGGCTGTAATATGTTTGACCATCGTTTTATGTTTGGTTTTTGTAATCAAGTTTTTGAATGATAATTAAAAACCTTTAAAAATATTTTGTGTGTTGTATTCGCACAAACTACGCTAGGTCTGATTCACGTGGGAACGTGATACGTAGGCAATCCACATAAGATTCGACCACCACTAACAATAAAAAAAGAAAAAAAAGTGAAATAAAAAAAGGAAAGTTTGAAGATTCCAAATACAATCTGGGATGATGCATGCAAGACATGTTAGAAATGATTAATTGATTAGGAAACATTGCATTCCAATATGTGATTACTGAATCTGTTAAATCCTTACACTAACGAGTTTGTTGTTTCATAATCCTTACCAGTCAGTTGTTAGTACGTTCTGGAACCATACCGCTATCCAACTAGATCTAAATGACCCTTACCTTTAAGCATGACTACTTCAGAGCACAGCGTCGAGGAAGAGAGGCCTACTAGCCAGTTATTGAAAGATGCCATGGAGATGATAGAACGGATAGGATTGGAAATGAGTGCGATGCACTTGGCTTTGGCCAAAGCACAGAAGAGCCCAGAATTACCGGTCAACCCTACAGCACGACATGCTCCGGAATACCTGCACCTAGGCCCTTCAACGAACATACCAAGTCATCACTATTATCAGGGGAGAAGCCCCTATGACACCCAAGCTCCGCCACTTAACCTGCATTTCCCACCACCAAGCACTCCTGTTTTTATGGGACCCCCGCCAGCCACACTACAAAGATCAAATAGTGAGCCTTTATTTCCGGCTCATGATACTCAATATTATCCCCCAGAACCTACCTTCAATGCACCAGAACCCCATAACCCTCACATGGAAATCCCAACAGAGCATGAAAGGCCGGCAAAGGCCCTGGAACAAGATGATATGATAAGAAAGGTCAGAAGCATTAAGCAAACCCTCAGAAGTATGCACGGGTTGGGCAATCAGGTCTGTGTGGCCTATAAAGATCTGTGTCCCTTCCCCGATGTTCAATTGCCGGCGGGATTCAAAATGCCAAAGTTTGATTTATATGAGGGACATGGTGATCCAATGGCATATCTGCGATGGTTTTGTAGCAAGATGAGAGGAGCAGGCGGGAAAGATGAGCTGCTGATAGCCTATCTTTGTCAGAGTTTAAGCGGGTTGGTGCTTGAATGGTACACTAGACAAGATCTTAGCAGATGGTACACTTGGGATGATCTGGCCCAAGCATTCACCGCTCATTTTCAGTACAATCTTGAGATAGTTCTCGACCGTCTCACATTACTGAGGACAGTCAAGAAACCCGAAGAAACTTTCCGCGAGTTTGGTTTTAAGTGGAAAGAGCAACCAACCAGGATAGATCCTCCCATGAGAGAGGGAGAGATGGTGGAATATTTCTTACAAACATTGGACCCAACCTACTTTGGACACTTGGTGACAACGCTTGGAAAGACTTTTAACGAGGTGGTGAAAGTAGGGGTCATGATAGAAGAATGACTGAGGTCCGATAAAACTCTGAGCTACTCAGCGCTCAAAGCCACAACCCAATCTATTCAAAGTGGTACAGGGGGTGCGCTGGGCATAAAGAAAAAAGAAGAGGTCGCAACCGTGGAAGCAGGCAATTGGTCCAGGGCCAGCAGATCTTACTATAACCAACCTAGACCCCACAATCCAAATTATCCATATTCCTCACACGCCCCACCACAACACTACTATCCTCCGCAGGAACCATATTTTTCCGTGCACCAAGCACAAACATACACTCAACCACCGGTTCGCCCACAATGGCACGCACCGGCTCCCCAAAATGCATATGAACCTCCGCAGAACACCTATCCACTTCCATAGAACACATACACACCAACCCAGAATGCTTATCCTCCACCAAGGGCCTACAGGAACCCTCCAGGAGCAGGTTTTTGCGGAAATCAAGCTTCTAAAAATGACAGAATACAGAGGCAAAGAGCCTTTACCGAATTGGGAGAAACCTATACCGCCTCGTTCCATAAGTTAAGACAGGTAGGTTTGTTGAGTCCTGTCAAGCTTAGGATGCCAAATCCCCCACCCCAGAATGTGGACCAATCAAAGAGCTGCGAGTACTGTTTAGGAATGTTAGGGAATGATACCGAGAAGTGTTAGAGATTGAAGCATGCGGTCCAAGATCTCATTGATGCCAATAGTTGAGGTCCAAACACCAGAAGTGCCCAACATCAATCAAAACCCATTGTCGGCGCACCACAAGGCTCATATGATTGAATTCGTGCATGAAGGAGGAGAGTCGAAAAAACCATCACAAATAGTGATGATGATCCGGGCTACTCCCAAAGAAAAGATGATCGGTAAGGAAATAGGGGTACATATGGAAAAGGTAGAGGTTGAACCTGTAGTGATATTGGGAAAAAATGCAGCCATTACTCAGAAGAAATCAGAAGCCACCAAAGTGGTAGTACCGGGAGCATATCTGCACCCGTATTTGTTGTAAAGGGAGTTTGCCGGGAACCATTCATTGTCAAGCCTGTAGTCCAACTACCAGTGATTAGCAACAAGGTTGTACCTTGGAAGTATGAGAAAGCAGTGGTGATGTACCAAGGCAAGCAAGTGGAAGAAGAGATATGTGAGGCTCAGGGGTTGACTCGTTCAAGGAGATGCTTTGCTCTCGTCGAGTTAAGAAAGTCTAGCTCGGCAATGACGAAGAATCCAGTAACGCAAGAAGAAGCCGAGGACTTTCTGAAGAGAATGAAGACACAAGATTACTCCATTTTGGAGAAATTAAGAAAGACTCCAGCTCAAATTTCATTGTTGTCCTTGCTGATTCATTCCAATGACCACTGCCAGGCACTAATGAAAATCCTAAAAGAGGCTCACGTTCCGGACAAAATCTCGGTAAATCACTTGGAGAAGATGGTGCAGAAAATCTTCAAAGTAAATCGGGTGACCTTTTCTAATATTGAGTTACCGATAGAGGGTGCAGAACATAACAAAGCCTTGTATTTGACCGTGAAATGCGAAGACTCGGTGGGCACCCAAGTATTAGTTGATAATGAGTCAAGTGCCAACATCTGCACTTTGGCTACTTTGAACAAGTTGAAAATTGATCATAACCAGATTCACAAGAACATCGTCTGCGTCCGAGCTTTCGATGGAGGTGGTACCAACACGGTGGGTGACATCATACTGGAATTAACCATTGGCCTAGTAGAGTTCACCATGGAATTCCAAGTGGTTGATGTAACAGTATAATACAATCTTCTACTTGGGCGACCTTGGATCCATGCTGCCAAAGCAGTACCTTCTACATTACCCCAGATGGTGAAATTTGAATGGGACAGGTAGGAGATAGTGGTGTACAAAGATGATGGCACAAGCCTTATGGGAGAAGATATTGTGCCATTCATAGAGACGGATGACGACAAAGGACCATGGGTGTACCAAGTTTTCGACGGGGTTTCAGTGGATAAAATTTCTGAAGGAGAGAACTTCCCACTCCCTGTGATAGCTCCCGCAACCGTCATGACGATTTTAGAGATGCTGGGTAATGGGTTTGTGATAGGAAAAGGCCTGGGGGCAGAGCTTCAGGGTATTGTTCAGCCTGTATCCTTGCCCGAAAATTTAGGGACCTTTGGATTGGGGTTCAAACCCACTGTGGAAGATGTACATTGAGCCAAGAAAATAAAGAAAAGAGTTTGGGTTCTCCCCAAGCCAGTTCCACGTCTTTCCAAATCTTTTGTTAGAGCAATTTCCAAGAAGCCATCGGTCCCAAAAATCCTAGGGCCATCGATCGATATAGATGGGAATTTGGATCGGAGCTTTGAAAGAATGTTTGCTGATGTTCATATGGTAGAAGCTGGAGAGGGTTCCGGCAAAGCGGACATACAATTTGTGGGGCCTAAGGCCAGTATCAACAACTGGGCAGCTACTCCTCTTCCCACTCGGAGGGAGTTATTTTCTTTCTTGTTTCTTGGATTGTCCCAGAGTTGTAATCCATTTTGGTTTTGTTTGTATTTCTTCGTGTGAAACTCTGTTATTCCGCATTTCTTAATAAAAACAAAAGTTTCCTTTCTTTTCTTGTTTTAATTTTTGTTTCTTCTTTTTCTGAACAGTTCTTCTTTTATTAGTCCTAAAGACATGGAATGCACAATGGATCTTCGACCTAGTCTAAATAATCAATCCAACTCTAACTTAATTGAACAAGAAATTGAGTTAAATAACAAATCTAAATACGAAGAGGATGAGGACTTCAAGGAAATAAGCAGGGAATTATGCCGATTCGAAGAGAAACCAAAGCCAAATCTAAATGAAATTGAAGCTGTTAACTTAGGGAGTGCAGACGACGTTAAGGAAACCAAAATCAGCATCCACATTGAGCCAAATACTAGGGAGGAATTAATCAAAATCCTCATTGAATTCAAAGATGTTTTCGCAAGGTCATATGATGACATGCCAGGATTGAGCACCGATTTAGTGGTCCACAAATTGCCCACTGACCCGGCAAGCCCTCCTGTCAAGCAAAAACTGAGGAAATTTAAGACATATATGAGTGTAAAGATTAAGGAGGAAGTGACCAAGCAGTTAGAAGCAAAGGTTATTCGCATCACTTGATATCCCGATTGGTTGGCCAATGTGGTACCAGTGCCGAAGAAGGATGGGAAGATCATGGTATGTGTTAACTACCGCAATCTCAACAAGGCAAGCCCTATGGATGAGTTTCCGTTTCCCAACATCCATATCCTGATTGATAATTGTGCTGGGCGCGAGATCGGATCCGTCGTGGATTGCTATGCAGGTTATCATCAGATCTTAATGGATGAAGAAGATGCAGAAAAAATAGCTTTCATTACGCCATGGAGAAACTTATTGCTACCGAGTAATGCCATTTGGCTTGAAGAATGCTGGGGCAACGTACATGAGAGCAATGACCATTGTATTTCATGACATGATACACAAAGAGATTGAAGTGTATGTGGATGATGTGATCATAAAATCTAGGCGGCAAGGAGACCATATAGCAGACCTAAGGAAGTTCTTCCAAAGACTTTGAAGGTATGATATTAAGCTCAACCCGGCCAAATGTGCCTTTGGGGTTCCATCAGGAAAGCTACTAGGATTCATCGTCAGCCGAAGAGGCATTGAGTTGGACCTATCACAGATCAAATCCATCCAAAATTTGCCACCGAAGAAGAATAAAACAGAGGTGATGAGTCTATTGGGAAGATTGAATTATATCAGCAGGTTCATTGCTCAACTCACGGCAACTTGTGATCCCATATTTCGGCTTTTGAAGAAAGACGCTGCGGTAGAATAGACGACGGAATGTCAGGAAGCATTTGACCAAATCAATGGGTATCTACCAAATCCACCCGTATTGGTTCCACCTGAACCAGGAAGACCACTGATTCTCTATCTAACGGTACTAGAAAAATCTTTTGGCTGCGTACTGGGGCAACACGATAGTACAGGGAGGAAGGAGTGAGCCATCTACTATCTCAGCTAGAAATTTACAGTATATGAGGTTAAGTACACTCAACTGGAGAATACATGGTGCGCCCTGACTTGGGTAGCACAAAAGTTAAAACATTATCTATTATCATATACTACTTATCTCATTTCACGTTTGGACCCACTGAAATATATCTTCCAAAAGCCTATGCCCACTGGGAGGTTAGCAAAATGGCAAATATTACTCACAGAATTTGACATCATCTATGTGAGGAGGACGGCCATGAAGGCCCAAGAATTAGCTGATCACTTAGCTGAGAACCATGTTGATGAAGAGTACGAGCCAATGAGGACATATTTCCCCGATGAAGAAGTGATGCATATAGATGAGGTGGAATTGACTGAGGAACCACAATGGAAGCTTTTCTTTGATGGAGCTGCAAACTCGAAAGGAGTTGGAATAGAAGCGGTGCTCATTTCAGAAACAGGACATCACTATCCTGTTACGGCGCAACTGCGATTCTATTGTACCAACAACATGGCTGAATATGAGGCCTGCATTTTGGGATTACGGTTAGCTGCAGACATGAATGTCCAGGACGTATTGGTCTTGGGGGATTCAGACCTCCTGGTACATCAAATTCAAGGTGAATGGGAGACACAAGATTTGAAGCTTATACCATATCGACAGTGCGTACACGATCCGAGCAAGCGATTTCGATCGGTGGAGTTCAGACACATTCTGATAGTTCATAATGAGGTTGTCGATGCATTGGCCACCTTAGCATCAATGTTGCACTACCCAGATAAAGTTCATGTTGACCCATTGCATATCCAGGTTCATGAGCAACATGCTTACTGTAGCATGATAGAGGAAGAGAAGGATGGCGAGCCGTGGTTTTATGATATCAAGGAATACCTCTAAATGGAGATATACCCGCAACAAGAAACCGGAGACCAAAAGAGAACCCTTCGGCGATTGGCAAATGGTTTTTATCCTTAGTGGAGAAGTGATGTACAAAAGAACCCCAGATTTGGGATTGTTGAGATGCATAGACGCAAATCAAGCCATGACAATAATGATAGAGGTCCATGCCGGAGTTTGTGGACCGCATATGAGCGGATACGTATTGGCAAAGAAGATCCCACGGGCAGGATATTACTGGCTTACTATGGAGCATGATTGTATAAGTTTTGTGCGGAAATGCCATCAGTGTCAGGTACACGGAGATTTGATTCATTCTCCACCAACAGAGTTGCATACAATGTCAACGCCATGCCATTTGTCGCAAGGGGCATGGATGTCATTGGACCGATTGAGCCGGCAGCTTCCAATGGTCATAGGTTCATCTTGGTAACCATTGATTATTTCACCAAATGGGTGGAGGCAAAGACCTTCAAGTCAGTGACCAAGAAGGCAGTGGTGGATTTTATCCATTCCCATATCATCTGTAGATTTGGGATCCCGAAAGTAATCATCACGGACAATGCCGCTAATCTTAACAGCTGTTTGATGAAAGAAGTATGTCAACAATTCAAGATTACACACCGTAATTCCACCCCGTATCTTCCCAAAGTAAATGGCGCGGTTGAAGCAGCGAAAAAGAATATAAAAAAGATATTGAGAAAAATGGGAGAAGGGTCTAGGCAATGGCATGAAAAGCTGCCATTTGCATTGTTGGTTATAGCACTACTGTCCGAACTTCAGTAGGTGCAACTCCTTACTTGTTGGTATACGGAACTAAAGTAGTAATACCAGCAGAGATTGAAATTCCATCTCTCCAAACTGTTGCTGAAGCCGAGATAGATGATGATGAATGGGTCAAAGCTCGACTAGAACAGTTGAGCTTGATCGATGAAAAGAGATTGGCAGCAGTATGTCATGGCCAATTATATCAAAAGAGAATGGCGAGAGCATACAATAAGAAGGTGCGCCCCAGAAAACTTGAAGTAGTGTAGCAAGTATTGAAACGGATCCTCCCGCATCAAGTTGAAGCAAAAGGCAAGTTTGCCCCAAATTGGCAAGGACCTTATACTGTGACCAGGGTGTTATCCAACGGCACTTTATGTCTGACAAATATTGAAGGAAGAAGCATCGACATGTCTATCAATTCTGATGCAGTCAAAAGATATTATGTGTAATTTCCTTGATTATGATAATTATTTGCTCGTTTGTCTGTATTTGGTGCCTATTGAATAATTAAATGATGGAGGCAGTTCGTTCTTCTATCCAAACACTTTCAACCTTTGCTTTACCTTTTGAGCCTTATATTTTATTTCATATCCCTCTTTTGGAATCGTTAAAGAAAAAAGAAAAAAATGAAAAAATGATGATAAGAAAAATCACACGAAAGCAAAATAGTGTGAACTACGTTTGACCTGATTCCTCAAGAAAGGATACATAGGCGCCTCACGGCTCGGTCGCAACGTGACAAATGTCACGGGATTAAAAAACCCCCAAGCAAGAAAACTGGGGTAGAAGTTATATTTCCTTTAATAAATTGGGTTCCAAGAGTTGTATTCCTTTACTCAGCAAGTTATTTTGAATTTCTTGATAACCTTTCATTCTTACCTACACAAAACCACCCATCTTATGACCAAAAAAGACCTCCCGATCATTGTTTAATAGGTGTCAGGTCAGGAAGACGAGAGCTCATGATAATACACTGATAATCGACTGAAATGATCATGAGCTGAAAGAATTCCCAGCAGAGAGAATCTTATTGGCAACACTCCAATCCCCAACTGAAAAAGAAAATGAGAGAGTCTTATCGGTGAAAACCTTCTTAGACATCGTAAGGCGACGTAAGCTATGATGAATTAAAATGAGAGAGTCTTATTGATGAAAACCTTCATAGGTACCGTAAGGCAACGTAAGCTGAGATGAATTAAAATAAGAGAGTCTTAGGGTGAAAACCTTCACAGGCACCTTAAGGCAAAGGGAGCTGAGAGAAATGAGAGAGTCTCATTAGTGAAAACCCCTCGAAGGGTGCTATTGTCACACCTCCTTTTTACCGCACCCGCGGGAGCACGTAGGAGTTTTTCCAATTAAAGGACAATCGAAACGAGATCAACTTATTTAATTCAGAGTCGCCACTTGGAAAAATAATGGTGTCCCAAGTCACCGGTTTGATCCCGAACCGAGGAAAGGTTTGACTCTATATTACGGTCCGCAAACCAGAAATCCGGATAAGGAATTCTGTTAACCCGGGAGAAGGTGTTAGGCATTCCCGGGTTCCGTGGTTCTAGCACGGTCGCTCAATCGTCGTATTTGGCCTCTTTATCTGATTTTATAATGTGCTTTAACCTCTGTGCAAATTTTAACTTTCAACCGCTTTTGATTATTATTATTATTACAAGAATTATTATTATTATTATTATTTTAACAAAGAATTACAACGTCGTGAAAATGTATCTCGAACCACGTCGCACCAGTGCACCCGTGGTTGTCAACACATTTCGACTCCGTTGAGATTTGGATTTGAGTCACATAAATGTGCACTCGAGTTTAGGAAGTTAAAATTATTAAAAAGCGCGCATAAAGCATCTAACGTGTTGATAACTTTGTGGGAGGCCGTGAAAATTTGCTGAACGGCATGTCCCGGCGTCTAAGTATTTTAATATGAACATTTAAAGAGGGCCACGCAATTTAGGAGTTTTAGTTGGCATGGGGTGCCTCATTTTATTTTTAAAGGTCATCCTAAAGGTGACTATTATTTTCTAGTGATTTTGTCTCTAAAAGAGCCTAATTAATTAGCATTGTAAAATTCGGGCTTCAAGTTCAAGTCCGAACTCAAACAAATGGATAAATCCTCTTAATTTGAATTTGCTACCTAACCCAGAGGCCCAGATTTGTAGTTCAATTTTATTCCACTACCGTCATAACCAATACTTAGCGGGTAGATTGAGATCCTCAGTATGTTCACACCAATATCCAAGGCTTTGGGCCTCAAACGAGCCCAATATAAAAGCAGTAAAGTAGCAAGTTAATCAACTAATTGTTTTGACATCCTATGTTCTAAATTTATCCATCCAATCTAACTATGATATCAATTCTACTAAGGAGCTGATATTGAACCAGTAAAATACTAGACAACTGTTTACAAATGATGAAAACAATCCAATTAATAGAATGTATTATGTTAATACGTATGAGATACAACCTGTTGATATTCATATGATTATCCCTACTATTCTGAAGATCGATAGTAACTTAACGAGTTATGAGTCCTAATGCCCTGAATGACTAGCACGAATTACAGTAGAACTGAGGTCTTAGTTATACAAATTTGGAAAATCCACATAGTCCAATGTTCATGTGAATACAAATCAAAACTAAACTTTCTAAAAAAATGCATATTATTTAACATCTATTCTGCTATTGATGCATAATAACTCAATTGAGTACACATCAGGAAGCCAATTCATCAGGATGTTTATTTCTTTTCCAATTCAAGAGCTACATCGATGCAAATTTGAGATGTGTACCTCGAAATTAGAGGACCAAAGGATCAGCTATACAGTAATAGCAACAACAGCAGTGGACCAACAGCCAACAGCAACAAAAAACCCAATGATACACAGCAAAAAGACACGACTAACAGCAGTAGCAAAACACCCACAGCAGAATCAACAACAACCAGTAAAAAAGGAACCCCCGACCAGCAGAACAGTCGATAACAACAAATCAGAAATCAACCCAGCAGGATACAGAGCGACCAAAATAGATGCTATAAGTCAGGACAAGGGTTCAATCACACCCAATGAAACAATGGTCAAGGATGTGAGAGCAACCCAGTGAGAAACACTCGCAAACTCAGCAAGACTCAAAACCAAACCAATTCAAACATTGACAGGTATTTGCCCACTTCGAACAATCAAGGTTGCATCAAGATATCACTCACAGGACTCACTGAATGACTGACCCAAGGAGCCAAAAAAGAAGCAGAATCTGTTCTTCTTTTTCCTCAAAGAATGCCTCTGTTTGTTAAGGTCTATGTGTGTCTCTTTTAATGTTTTTTTTCCCTTTTTCTGTCTGAAATGCTTCTTCTTTTATATCCCAAGAAACACAGCTCCTCCCTCTCCAAATTATCCCCCCATGTGTTTACAGCTCTTAAGAGCATTCAGGAGAATTAAAGAAATGATTTTGCCATCTTATTCCCTGACTTTGCTGCTTAAAGTTGTCTAGGTATGGGTTTAATTATTAAATCCCTGGACTGCAGAGACTGGTGGTACCCTGATGTACAACAGGTTCCACCAGTCCAGTTCATGGGCAAGATAATTTTTAAATCCTACAATGTTAGTTCTAATTAACTAATATTAACTACACTCTATTAATCCCTAATTTATGATCAACCAACGAATGCAACCATAATCCCATAGTGATTCAAATAAGAAATTAGTCTACAGTGATTCAACTAAGACATCAGTCAGTAACAAAGGAATCACTGCTCTGTTGTTTCTAACAAACAGACCTACGAAAGTGCATCGACGACATTCGATTAACTACAACACATAATCATGGATAACCAATTAATCAGCCAAACAGTGATTCTGAAATCTCGGCCAAAGTGAAACTTAGGTATTCGACGACGCTAACCAAAACGAATAGCTATCCTATGACAAACACATTCGAACGAATAACGGAAAACAATTCGACCAAATAAAAGGTCTTTGAGGGGAGAACAGATAGGGACGGCCAACGAAGAAAGTTAAACAAATTGAACTAAAAAAAAACACATAAGCAACACATACCTAATTAAAATAGATAGGAAAAAGGGAGATTACCTCGAACACAATCGAAATCGAAGCAAAACCCGGACTGTTTTGAGCTTGGCCTTGGATTTGAAGTCTAAAGGACTTTAATTGAGATGTTCTCCAGCGAGAACATCCCAATTAAACTCTATTAGGCTTCAACTTCTCTCGAATCCAAACGAAGATTCTAATTTGAAATCTAGGGTTCATAGGCTCAGCTTTGGGGCTTAGGGCTTTGGGTTCGATTCGAGCAAAACCAAAGCCGGTGGGGGTATGAGGGAGGTCATGGGAGCCTATTGTGTGATTTTGGTGAGGTTTGGCATTAGTTCGAATTTAACTCGAATCTTCAAATGAAGATTCGAGAAATTCCTGATTGATTCGAGATTAGGGGTTGCCAGGTTCTTGTAGACGGGGTTGAGGTGGTCGTGTGGTGTTACTTTGGTGGCCGGCGGCGTTGTTGCCACCGGGTTTTCAGGCGAAGGGAGAGGAGGCGGCGCTAGGGTTTGTTGTTTGTGAATGAGACGAGGTTGAGAGAGAGAGAGACGAGGGGGGATGGGGGGGGGTCTGAGGAATGAAAACGGGTTAAGGGGTTTGGGGGGTTTTCTGGGTAATTAAAATTAATGTTTTAATCCTGGCCGTTGGATGATGAGAATCCAACGGCCAGGATCAACAGAATGGGGCAATTAAATGTGATCCGTCCGATCAATGCTGATCGACGGCTTGGATCTCTTTATTAAAAACAGAAACGACGTCGTTTGGTCTTATCTTGAGACGGGTTGGACTGGACCAGAGGTGATTCGCTTGGGCCTGGCTTTTTGGGCTAAGTTGTGGCCCAAATCTGATCTCCTTACTACACTCCAAGTTGAATTATATATACATATATCTATATATACATATATTTATATATATATATATATATAAACAAATCGACTTGTAGCACCTATAATTAATTTTTTGGTAACAATTAACATAATTAACTACCAAATTGTACATTAAATGATAAGAATTACGGAAAAATACCCCCCTTTTTATGACTTTTCATTCTTCGCCAAATAAAACTTAATTATTTCTAAGTACGGAACTAACCCTGTAAATATAAATGCGACATATTTGGTATATGTATTTTGATTGTTAACTTAAGCAAACAGACACGGACCCCCAAATGCAAGCGATGAGAAAAAGAACATGTGATCCCCAATCATTGTAAACAAACAAAAACTCTTCTATTTTTGATATTTTGGGAGTAATTCGTGCGAGGCAAAAATCACGTGCTCACAGCTGCCCCTCTTTGCGCGGAAACATGAAGAGTTTTCGTGCAAAGATAGTGAGCGAATACGAGCGATTTTTTGCCCGTTCGAGCACTCCGTGTGAAGCATTTCTAAAAGATCTTGACCGAGCCTTTACTTCAGGAGGCCTCCTACATATCCTGGGCTAAACAGGAATCAGGTCAATGTAGTTCGGGAAGTTTTTGTAGCTAGGACTACCATGATTGCTGTGATCTTGCTGTTACTGTTGTTACTGCTGTTGCCACTGCTTAACTGATCCCCTTATTACACCGTGCTAAACAAAATAAGAGGCTAAACTAAGTTACAGTACTGCAAATTCTTATCTATCCTTTTTAACTTGGTCTTGTCATGCTCCTTGCCATCCTGCTGACTTGATGTTCCTTCTGATGCTTCTTCTCTTCCGCCAATTGTTACTTCGGCCTATCTTGATTGCCGAACTCCGACCATTGGTTCCTTCTTTATGATCCTCGAGCTATTCTCCTTTGCAATCTGAATCTATCTTTTCTGATCCTTGTTACCTCCCTCTGCTTACGAACTTGGATTCATGCCGGAGATTTCTGTTACATTCAACCGCTTTCCTCAACCAAATTAAAAATAGATCGCCACTCCATTCTCCAGGCGGGCTCCCTGACTTCAACTACTACTTCAAAATAAAATCGCCACTCCATTCTCCAGGCGGGCTCCCTGACTTCAACTACTACTTCAAAATAAAATCGCCACTCCATTCTCCGGGCGGGCTCCCTGACTTCAACTACTACTTCAAAATAAAATCGCCACTCCATTCTCCAGGCGGGCTCCCTGACTTCAACTACTACTTCAAAATAAAATCGCCACTCCATTCTCCAGGCGGGCTCCCTGACTTCAACTACAACTTCAAAACTAAATCGCCACTCCATTCTCCAGGCGGGCTCCCTGACTTCAACTACTACTTCAAAATAAAATCGCCACTCCATTCTCCAGGCGGGCTCCCTGACTTCAACTACTACTTCAAAATAAAATCGCCACTCCATTCTCCAGGCGGGCTCCCCGACTTCAACTACTACTTCAAAATAAAATCGCCACTCCATTCTCCAGGCGGGCTCCCTGACTTCAACTACTACTTCAAAATAAAATCGCCACTCCATTCTCCAGGCGGGCTCCCCGACTTCAACTACTACTTCAAAATAAAATCGCCACTCCATTCTCCAGGCGGGCTCCCTGACTTCAACTACTACTTCAAAATAAAATCGCCACTCCATTCTCCAGGGCGGGCTCCCTGACTTCAACTACTACTTCAAAATAAAATCGCCACTCCATTCTCTAGGCGGGCTCCCTGACTTCAACTACTACTCACTGATTTCAACCTATCTTGATTACCTTCCTTTTCCTTTTGTACCATTTGCTTCTTCCTGTATTGCCTCTCGGGCCACCTTCTCTTCTGAATTATCTCGTCTTGGAATTGCCTTCCCCTTGGACCGTGCTACTTTTCCTTTGGCTGTTGGGGATATCTTCGGAACTGCCTATTTACCCGCTAGTGATGATGCTGCTGGGGAAGTATTCTTTATTTCCTTCTCCCCATTCCTCCTCTAGGACTCACACCTCTGCTTCTTTGAGAACTTATGGGATATAATGCTGCCGCGGGAATCTCGAAGCCATTGTTTCATTTTTCCAACAACTGCTGGGGATGATACCAGGCTCAAAGATCACCCCATCGTGTTGTCTGGCCTTTCTCAAAACTATTCTGCTCGGAGCTGGTATTTCCCGAAATCTTGTGTTGCTTTCTACCCTTATCCACCGGGTCTTTGCTTTCAAGAAAATTTTCGCAACAGGAGAAAATTTTCTGCCCCAGTTTGATAAACTTCTGGATGGTATGCTTTTCCGCCAACGAACCCTCTTTCCCTGCTTTAAATCAAAGAAAAATTGTTAGTTTCAAAACGCAGTGAGTGGTCGTGCCACTCTTGTTGGGGCCATTTTCTTTTCTCTTTCAGCTGCTTGGCCTCTCTCGAATTTTGAGGATGACTTTGACGCTTGGTGGGGACGATGCTCTTTCCACGAACGGTTTCTCATCTTTCCCTTTCATTCCAATCTTTGGTTTGATCCGACTCTTTTTAGCCGGGGATCTGTTGCGTGAAATTATCTTTCGGACGTGCCACATGTGTCCATCATACTCCGTAATTCCTGCGAACCCTCCGATCAGCCCGTCGTTCCGATCTTACTATCGGAACGACTTCTGCCTTATTGCCTCGTTCCACGCCTATTCATTTTCATTATACTGCTTTGGGAGACTTGGTAGTAGGCTTTGAAAAAATCAATTTTCAAAAACGAAAGAAAAGAAAAAGAATGCTGACCGCAAATGACAAAAGAAAAGGAAAACTTTTCTGAACTCAAAATGGGAAAACTTATCTGAATGTGTGATTGATCCAATGGTTATGCCGCACCTTTGAGATTAATCTACCCAGTTTATTCATGTCAATCATTTTCTGATGGCCGCGTTTTGCTGGAAGCACACGAATGTCCCAACCTCGTCTCATGCAGACATCTTGTAACCATCTCGCCTTGTCACCTCATAGTGCCCTTCGAAGGGTTTCACTAATGAGATTCTCTCATTTCTCTCTATCTCCCGTCGCCTTAAGGTGCCCGTAAAGGTTTTCACCGTAAGACTCTCTCCTTTTATTTCTCTCGACTTTTTTCGCCTTAAGGTGCCCGCGAGGGTTTTCACCGTTAAGACTCTCTCATTTGCGCTTTCTTTCCCTGTGGTGGGGTATCACCTATGAGATTCCCTCTAGAGTGTTATCCCCTTTCGGCTTGTGCACCCTGGATTCGATCGAGGGTCGGAATGTCACTTTTGGCTTTCATTCGCATGACTTGGCATTTTCGAATACTGATCGAGAGGTCTTTTTGGTTCTTAATGTGGTTTCTGCGCGTGAAGCTAAAGAAAGGGGTTTGACCTCAACGGTTAGCTTATTACAACTTTTGGAATCCACACTATCTTTCAAACGAAACAATGACTTCTGCCCCAGTTTTGTTGCTTGGGGGATCTTTGATTTTTGTTTTTATTATGACCGAGCCGTGTGGCGCCTACGTATCCTTCTTGAGGAATCAGGTCGAACGTAGTTCACTTTTTCTTGTGTTTTTTCTTTGTTTCTTTTTCTATTTTGTTACACATCTTCCTTGATGATTCCGAAAGAGGGTATATGAAAGAATAATTAAGGCTCAAAGGGGAAAACAAAGGTTAAAGTGTTTGGGTAGTAGAAAAATTGCCTCTGTCATTTCATTCTCCGAAAAATGCAACGTTGACAAATGCATTAAAGAATTACACATAATATCTCTTGACTGCATCAGAATTGATAGCCATATCGGTGCATCTTCCCTCAACATCAATTAAACATAGAGCGCCGTTGGATAATACTCTAGTCACCACAAATGGTCCCTTGCCAATTTGGAGCGAACTTGCCTTTCGCTTCGGCCTGATGTGGTAGAACTCTCTTCAACACATGCTGTCCCACTTCAAATTTCCTGGGACGTACCTTCTTGTTATATGCTCTCGCCATTCTCTTTTGATACAATTGGCCGTGACATACTGCTGTCAATCTCTTTTCATCGATCAAGCTCAATTGCTCTAATCGGGTTTTGACCCAATCGTCGTCATCAATCTCAGATTCAGCGACAATTCGGAGGGATGGGATTTCAACTTCTGCTGGTATTACTGCTTCAGTCCCATACACCAACAAGTAAGGAGTTGCACCTACCGAAGTCCGGACGGTAGTGCGATAACCTAACAGTGCGAACGGTAACTTTTCATGCCATTGCCTGGACCCTTCTACCATCTTCCTCAATATCTTCTTTATATTCTTGTTTGCTGCCTCAACCGCACCATTTGATTTGGGACGATACGGTGTGGAATTTCGGTGTGTGATCTTGAACTGTTGGCAGACCTCCTTCATCAATCCGCTGTTAAGATTGGCACCGTTGTCTGTGATGATTATCTTTGGAATTCCAAACCTGCAGATAATGTGGGAATGTACGAAATCCACCATCGCCTTTTTGGTCACTGATTTGAAGGTTTTGGCCTCCACCCACTTGGTAAAATAATCGATCGTTACCGGAATGAACCTATGACCATTGGAAGCCGCAGGCTCTATAGGTCCAATAACATCCATACCCCATGCAACAAACGGCCATGGTGCCGACATTGTATGCAATTCAGTCGGTGGAGAATGAATCAAATCTCCGTGTATCTGACACTGATGGCATCTTCGCACGAAACTTATACAATCACGCTCCATCGTGAGCAGTAATATCCTGCTCGAAGAATCTTCTTTGCCAATACGTATCCGCTCATGTGTGGTCCACAAACTCCGGAGTGTATATCTGTCATCACTGTTGTGGCTTGACTTGCATCTATACATCTCAACAATCCCAAATCTGGGGTTCTTTTGTACAGCACCCCTCCACTAAGGAAAAATCCGTTTGCCAATCGTCGAATAGCCCTCTTCTGATCTCCGGTTGCCTGCTCCGGGTATATTCCTAACCTGAGGTACTCTTTGACATCATGAAACCATGGCTCACCATCCATCTCTTCTTCAATCACATTACAATAAGCATGCTGATTCCGGACTTGGATATGTAATGGATCGACACGAACCTTGTCTGGGTGGTGTAGCATTGACGCTAAAGTAGCCAACGCGTCGGCAACCTCATTGTGCATCCTTGGGATGTGCCTGAATTCTACTGATCGAAAGCGTTTGGTCAGATCATGCAAACACTGACGATATGGGATAAGCTTTAAATCTCTGGTTTCCCATTCTCCCTGAATCTGATGTACCAGAAGGTCCGAGTCCCCCAAGACCAAGACGTCCCGTACATCCATGTCCACCGCTAATCGCAACCCCAAGATACATGCCTCGTACTCAGCCATGTTATTGGTACAGTGAAAACGCAGTTGAGCAGTGACAGGATAATGATGTCCTGTTTCAGAGATAAGTACAGCCCCTACTCCGACCCCTTTTGCGTTCGCCGCTCCGTCGAAGAAAAGCTTCCAACCCGGCTCCTCGGTTAGTTCCAACCCATCAATCTGCAGTACTTCTTCGTCTGGAAAATATGTCCTCAAAGGCTCGTATCCGTCATCAACAGGATTCTCAGCTAAGTGATCGGCTAGGGCTTGAGCTTTCATAGCCGTCCTTGTCACGTATATGATGTCGAATTCTGTGAGTAATATTTGCCACTTTGCTAACCTCCCTGTAGGCATAGGTTTCTGGAAAATATACTTCAACGGATCCAAACGCGAAATGAGGTAAGTGGTGTAAGAAGACAAATAGTGTTTCAGCTTTTGGGCTACCCAAGTCAGAGCGCAACATGTCTTTTCTAGATGAGTGTACTTGACCTCGTGGACTGTGAATTTCTTACTGAGGTAGTAAATGGCCCGTTCCTTCCTGCCAGTAAGATCATGCTGCCCTAGGACACGCAGTCGAACGAATTCTCCAAAACCGTCGGATAAAGAATCGGGGTCTACCCGGTTCAGGCGGAACTAGTACGGGGGTTTGACAGATACCCTTTGATTTGGTCAAACGCTTCCAGACATTCCGTCGTCCATTCTATCGCCGCGTCTTTCTTCAACGGACGGAATATGGGCTCACAGGTTGCTGTAAGCTGAGCGATAAACCTGCTAATGTAATTCAACCTTCCCAACGGACTCATTACCTCTGGTTTTATTCCTTGGCGGGGGTAACTCCTGGATGGACTTGATTTTGGATGGGTCAAACTCAATGCCCCGTCGGCTGACGATGAATCCTAGCAACTTTCCCGATGGAACTCCGAATGCGCATTTGGCCGGATTGAGCTTGATGTCGTACCTTCGAAGTCTTTGAAAGAACTTCCTGAGGTCGGCAACATGGCCTTCTTGACGTCTAGATTTTATGATCACATCATCCACGTACACTTCAATCTCCTTGTGTATCATGTCATGGAATACCGTAGTCATCGCCCTCATATATGTTGCCCCTGCATTCTTCAAACCAAACGGCATCACCCGGTAGCAATAGGTTCCCCATGGTGTGATAAAAGCCATCTTTTCTGCGTCCTCTTCATCCATCAAAATCTGATGATATCCCGCATAACAGTCCACAAAGGATCCGATTTCGCGTCCAGCGCAATTATCAATCAGGATATGGATATTGGGAAGTGGAAAATTATCCTTAGGACTCGCCTTGTTGAGATTGCGATAGTCCACGCATACTCTGATCTTTCCGTCTTTCTTTGGCACCGGTACTACATTAGCCAACCATTCAGGGTATCGAGTGACATGAATGACTTTCGCCTGCAACTGCTTGGTTACTTCCTCCTTGATCTTCACACTCATCTCCGTCTTGAATTTCCGCAATTTCTACTTGACGGGAGGATATGCCGGATCAGTGGGTAATTTATGAACCACTAGATCAGTGCTGAGTCCTGGCATGTCGTCGTACGACCATGCAAAAATGTCTTTAAACTCCATGAGTGTTTTGATCAATTCCTCCCTCAGGTTGGGTTCAATATGGACACTTATTCTGGTTTCTTTGACGTCATCTGTGTTCCCCAGATTAACAGCCTCAGTATCATTTAAGTTTGGTTTGGGTTTTTCTTCGAAGTGACTTAATTCTTCACCGATTTCTTCTACGGCTTCGTCATCACCGTATTCTGACTCACTCTCGTCACTTCTTATTTCATGCGTTATTATTTCCAAACCCGATTGACTTTCTAGACTGGGTTGATTAATCTTTAAGCACGCCATATCATTAAGATCAGTTGGAAGAAGGCTGTTCGGAAAAGTAAAAAGAAGGAAAAATAAACAAAATTAGACACGAAGGGAACCAAATTTCATTAATGGGAACAGTACAAGGAAAAACAAACTTGCAAACTCAAATCAAAATGAACTAAAACAAATGGATTTTACTCCGGGGACAACCCCCAACACAAAATTTCAAAAGAAAACAATCCAAAACAAACTACCAAGACTCTTTCCGGACAGGGAGAGGAGTAGCCTTCAAATTATTCAGTTTTGCTTTTGGTCCCACAAACCGTATCTCGGCATGGCTGGATCCTTCACCATCCTCGAGCATACATACATCTGCGAATAGGTCCTCGAACTTTCTTAAGAACTCTTCGTCTGGCCTAACCATAGGACCGGGAATCTTTGTCGTCGGATGTCCTCTTACTCCGGACCTGACAAAAGATTGGGAAAGGCGTGGAACCGGCTTCGGGAGCACCCATGTCTTCTGCTTATTCCTTTTGGCTCGCTGGATGTCCTCTGATGTTGGCTTGAATCCCAAGCCGAAGGTTCCCACGTTTTCGACCACGGATACCGGTTGTATGATTCCTTGCAGAGATGCACCTAGACCTTTGCCGGGTATGAAACCATGTCTCAACATTTCATGCGCCACCATGACGTTTGTAGTAATTATTCTGTCATTGGGAATGCATTCCCCTTCTGGAACTCGGTTGGCGGATACCACATCGTAGATCTGGTATACCCACGGCCCAACATCTTCTTTCGTCTCAACGAAGGGGACGATGGTGCCCGGTTGTAGATCATTCTCTCCATGGACGACGATCTCCTGTTGGTCCCACTCAAACTTGACGAGTTGGTGTAGGCTGGATGGAACTGCTCTTGCGGCATGGATCCATGGTCGCCCTATCAGGAGGTTATATGACACCACCATGTCCAGCACCTGGAATTCCATGGTGAACTCCACTGGCCCAATCGTCAAGATTAACACTATGTCCCCGACCGACGCCTTGCCTCCTCCATCAAACCCTCGAACACATATGCTGTTCTTGCGTATCCTGCCGATGTCCACTTTCAACTTGTTTAGTGTAGAGAGAGGACAAATGTTAGCACTGGACCCATTATCGACAAGGACTTTGGTAACCACCGACTCCTCACACTTTACCGTAAGATATAAAGCCTTGTTGTGCTCGGTGCCTTCCTCGGGCAATTCATCATCGGTGAAGGTGATCCGATTCGCTTCGAAGATCCTATTGGTGATCTTCTCCAAATGACTCACTGAGATTTTATCAGGTACGTGTGCCTAATTCAGAACTTTCATCAAAGCTTGCCGATGTTCTTCAGAATGTATCAGCAAGGATAGCAATGATATTTGCGCAGGAGTCTTCTTCAACTGCTCTAGGATAGAATAGTCATGCAGACTTATCTTTTTCAGGAATTCTTCTGCCTCTCTTCATCAGTTACCGGCTTTTTCAATGTCGCCGGACTGATCTTCCTCAATTCCACAGGGGCAAAACATCTCCCCGATCGGGTCAAACCTTGCGCTTCGCAAACTTCCTCTTTCACTTCCTTTCCTTTGTAGGTTGTTGTAATCCGAGCATAATTCCATGGAATAGCTCTGCTATCAGTTATTGGCAACTGTATTGCTGGCTTGATGATGAAGGGATCCATTCGAACGCCTGCTACCGTCAAGACGGGCTTGGTTGCTATCCCTGGTACAACTATTTTTGCTTTCCCCGGGCTTACCGGTACTTCGTTCACACTTCCCTTTTCCGCTTCTGACCCTCCTGGTACGTCCTTCTTGCAAATGGATGGCTCATCAAAGCTCGGCCCCTTTCTTATTCCTACCCCACTAGATTTGATCATCATTACCATCTGAGAGGCTTTCTCCTTTCCTTCTTCCACCCGTACCAACTCGATCATGTTGGTCTCATGATGAGTTGGAAGTGGGTTTTGGTTGATGTTGGGCTCTTGTTGGAGTCTGGACCTCAATCCTGCGAGTGTCGATGAGCTCCTGGATGGCCGTTTTCAACCTCCAACATTTTTCCGTGTCGTGTCCTGGGCATCCTGAGCAGTATGCACAATTTACTGAATGGTCCAAGTTCTTTGGAAGAGGGTTTGGTAGCTTAGCTTCAACCGGATTTAGCAACCCTACTTGCTTCAACCGGTGGAACAGACTTGGTGTAAGACTCTCCCAAGGGAGTGAAAGTCTTTGGCCTTGGCGCCCTGTCGCCCCTGAATGCCTGGTGCGGACGAAAACTCGCGCCCGAGGGGTTTCTGTAAGCTCTTGGGGTGTGGATAATTGTTCTGCGGGTTTGGTGCATGCCACGGTGCATGGACGGGAGGTGCAGAATAGGACTGTGCGTGGTGGACAGTAAAATGGGGATCAGGTGCGGGATAATAATGTTGCGGGTGGTTATATGGATTGTGGGAGTAATTTTGGTGGTGAGGCTGGGGCGGGCTATATTGGGGTGCAGGGCCTCTATTTCTGAACCATGCCCCGGACTCGACTGCCGCGACTTCCTCTCTCCTCTTCTTCCCAAGTACTCCTCCAGCACCACTTTGGATAGCCTGAGTGGTGGCTTTCAATGCTGAGTAGCTCATGATCTTGTTGGCCTTCAAACCTTCCTCGATCATACCCCCCATTTTTATCACCTCAGTGAATGATTTGCCCACGGACGTTACCAGATGTCCGAAATAGGTTGGCTCTAGTGTCTGCAGGAAGTAATCCACCATCTCGCTCTCTCTCATCGGCGGATCTACCCTGGCCGCCTGTTCCCTCCAGCGGAAACCAAATTCCCTGAAACTTTCAGCGGGCTTCTTCTCTAATTTTAGCAATGATAAGCGGTCGGGGATTATTTCAAGATTATACTGGAACTGGCCGATAAAAGCTTGAGCCAAATCATCCCACGTAAACCATCTATTGGGGTCCTGTCTAGTGTACCACTCCAGCGCAGATCCTCCCAGACTCTGACCGAAGTAAGCTATCAGAATCTCGTCCCGTCCTCCGGCTCCTCGCATTTTATTACAAAACCCTCGGAGGTGGGCTACAGGATCACCGTGCCCCTCGTATAGGTCAAACTTGGGCATTTTGAACCCGGCCGGTAATTGGACGTCGGGGAACGGGCACGGATCCTTGTAAGCGACACTGACCTGGTTACCCAAACCGTGCATGTTCCTGAAGGACTGCTCCAGGCTTTTAACTTTTCTGATAACTTCCTCATGTTCTGAACTTTGGAAGTGCTTTTCCGGTTCTGCCGGATTATCCCAATGAGGGGTATGTGATTGCGGTTCAGGAGCCCTAAAAGTAGGCTCCGGAGGATAGTAAGAGTTGTCATGGATCTGAACATGCGGCTCGCCGGACGGCCTTTGTAGAGTAGCAGGTGGAGGTGCCACAAAAACAGGGGTGACTGGAGGAGGATTTGGTTTGGCTGGTGGAGTGTGGGTAGCATATGGGTTTTCCCCCTGAAAGTATGGATAGATCGGGGCGCTTGTCGAAGGATCGATGGGTGGATGTTCTGGAGCTGAGGCGAGAGTAGGGAGGTTTGGTGAGGATTGTCCCCTAGCCCAAGCTAGGTGCATCTCTGTTATCTGATGTCTCAACTGTTCTACCTCCTCTTTCATGATTTGCATCTCCGATTTCTCTTCCTCGAGGCTTTTACCGGAGCTAGACATGCTTGCTGTAATTGGCCCTTTAGATCTAGTACGGTAGTGGTGGCTGGCCAGTATATTCTGTCAAACCAACTGCTAAACTTTCTGGAAATCAACAAACTTGTTAGTTTACCGAGTTTAACAGATATGTTATAGCACGTAGGATGTTAATGCACCTAACCAAATAACCCTTTCTACATGTACTCGTAACATGCGTCATTCCAGCTTTTCTCTTTTTCTCTTTTTTTTTTTCTTCTTTTTCTTTTCTCTTTTTCAATTATCCTTGAAAGCCTTATTGTTATTAACCTTCGTATCCTTTTCTTTCTTTTTAGTGGTGGTCGAATCCTATGTGGATTGCCTACGTATCACGTCCCCGCGTGAATCAGACTGAGCGTAGTTCTGGTGACAAGATTGTGGCAAAATTCAGTAACTTTTATATCAAATAAAACCTTAGAGTTACAAAACATGGCTTACAATAATCGACAAAATAGAGGAATGCTCGACTCAAAAATGAAAGATAAAATGCCAACCAACTTGACTCGATATTTCGAAATACATTTTTAAATCAGAAGTCTAATGCTCTAAAATTCCTGGGAGCCCGCGAGGCATCATTCGGCCTTGCCGCGGGCCTTGGTGTGAGGTACTTGTGCAGTCCCCTTAAATCCCTCATGATCTGATGAACATAGCCCATAACCGAAGCAAAAAGGGCAGCGCAGGGCATCTGTTCGCAAGCTAAATACTTCATAGTGACATAGTGCCCTATTTCTCCAATTCTGTCCTTGATCATGTCCCTTTCTCCGAGTAGCTGCTCTATCTGCTGGTTTTTCGCCCCCAATCTTCGAGCATTGTTGGTGACTTGGTCTAGGAGCCTATCTACTTGTTCTTGTAGTCGGGCCATCAAATCGTGACAACGGTCGAGGTCTGTTATGGCATCTCGGGCTTGCTTGAAAACCCGCTCCCTGAGGATAACATTTTCTTCCCTTAGACTAGTGATGATCTCAGTGTAATCTTCTTCTATCCGTTGCAAGTGAAGTGCATGTTGATGTGCCTCCTTTCTCCAGCTAGCTCGGACCCTCATTGTTTGGGCCTTCGACTCTTCCAATTCCCTTTGGACATCGGCAACTTGGCTTCTCAAACCCTTTATCAATTTTTCGTCTGCTCGACTCCTCAATTGTCTGTCAGCATCCCTTTTCATTTGCTGAATTTGAGCCCTCAAAAAGTCATTTTCCTGTGCCAACTTCTTTTTATCTCCTTCGTCGGCGGCGGCTTGCATATCTTTTTCAAATTGGAGATCTTGGACCCGTTGCTCTATCTTGCTGATCCTTGTTCTGTAAACCTCTTCCTTAGCCAACCAGTCCCATTGTTCTTGTGACGCTTCAGCAAATTCCCTGAGGTGAGGTCTTTTGGCTGGTCTTTCCCCCGATGTTTCTCCTTTGTACCAAGTAAGATATCTGGGTACAACCTCTCCTCTAGCTCGATCCTGCACACAAGTGTTTGCCTCCAGATACTGGCATTTGCTCCAGATCTGGCGGACCCTTGCTTCTGGGAATTGACCGTCGGGACCAATTTCAATAACCTGGGTACTCAGGTCTTCCTCTTTGGGTACTACCTGGCACCTCCCGGTCTGTCTCAACACCCGATGGGGCGCATAGGGTTGAATGCTTTTAAGTCCCATTAAGAGAAAGGGGGACCTAGCCGCTGGCATGTACACGATTCTGTCTATCTGCAACCAACCCAACGTCCATTGTATTTGACTTGCGTTGAGAGCTTGAAAGTATGCCCTCCATGCCAATGTTCCTTCAGGCAGGACGGCCCTATCAATCCTTGCATAGAATTCGCTTATGCAAGTTTTCTCGACCAACCCATATCTCAAGAATTGGGTGCGGCGACACAGGTGCTCGATCATCCACATTTGTAGCAGTAAATTACAGCCTTCGAAAAAATCTCCCCCGGCTTTGCAGATTGTGAGGGCTCGATATATGTCCGATAGTATCATAGGAGCAAGAGTACTTTCGCTTTGGTCAAGCAAAGTACTGACGACTCCGGCTACCTTTATATCAATGTTCCCGTCTTTCCTCGGGAATACCACGAGTCCTAAAAAGGCTATCATGAAAGCAACTCGTCTGTGCTCCTCCCATTTCTGGCGATTACCCTTGCTGCATAATTTGTTTTCTGGCTCGTCGAAACCTCCCGCATGACCGTACCTTTGATAGATGAAGTTTAAAGTACAAAACCCTTGTGCTAGATCCGGGTTACGTACCGTTCTGGCCGTCTTCAGTGAGTCTAAAAACCGGTGTATGGCGACAACCCTGGGGGCGATTAGATATTGATGCCCCAATGGTATATCAGTGTTTCCAATGTATCCGGTCATCTCCTCCACAGTTGGGGTGAGCTCGAAGTCCGAGAAGTGAAAGACATTGTGCGCGGAGTCCCAATATGTGACTAAGGCTCTTATGATGTCCCCACGAGGTTTTATTTCAAGCAGACCTGTGAGACCTTTCAAATACTTTTTAACCTCATCCTGCCCTTCTTGGCCTAGATCATCCCACCATAGCCGTATTTGTACCGGGATTTTAGTCATGAGTGAAAAGGGTTCATTTTGAATCGTGCTCATCCTGCACATTTATTTAAAGAAAACGATCATTTTGGCTGGCAATGATTTTTTCAAAATTTACAGATTTTGGTATATTTTTTTTTTTTGAAAAATGGCAAGTTGGACCCGACGGGGGTTGCCTACGTATCTCACATCCGGTGAGAATCAAACTCGCGTAGTTCGGTCCGTCAAGACAAACTATTTTCTTTTATTGACCGACAAAGAAAACACATTTTGTTAAGAAACACATTTTCCTTTATTGACCGACAAAGAAAACACATTTTGTTAAGAAACCCATTGTCGGCAAAGTCAACCTTCCGTTGTCTTTTATTAGCAAACTATTGATTTTGTTGGTTAAACACATTTTTGTTTTTCTGGAAATATCTATTTGCCCACACTGTTTCCTTTTATTTTTTGTTTCTCCTCGGTATTTAAAAGCCGGTCAGCATGCAAGTTTGAATAAATGCTTGAAACAAACATGGCATAGCAGGATGGTCTTTCATTTCAGGTTGCCTGTCCTAGACGGACCCAACCCCTGTGTTGAGTCCCCTAAGTCAAATGCAACGTGATGCAAATAAGCGTTTCCTACTAGGGATCCGGTATGCAGTTATGTTATTCTAAGTTAAAAACCTCGGTGCATGATCTAGACTGTGTACCCAAGCGGACAACTCGGGCTGAGGAAGGAGCTCCTTTCCGGGAACCAAAAGGCCAACCGGCTTAGAAACTTTCCGATCCTCTTCATTATTTTGGGTATGACACTAACAGAATAAGGAGTCTCAACCAGTGAGCACATTCCCGGGGGTGAGGAGTGAAGGGTTTGCGGCACAGTTTTATATACAGTTCACGTAATATCAAAGCGGTAAACATATAACAGTTTGTATATACAGTGCAACTAGTATCAAAGCGGTAGACATGTAGCACATTAATTAAACATGTAGTAAAATCAGATATAGACAAAACAACAATTTAACCGAGCTCGAATTCTTAGACCCTGAACCGAAGTTCAGAGGTAACCGTCCCCAGCAGAGTCGCCAGAGCTGTCACACCTCCTTTTTCCGCACCCGCGAGGAGCACGTAGGAGTTTTTCCAATTAAAGGACAATCGAAACGGGATCAACTTATTTAATTCAGAGTCGCCACTTGGAAAAATAATGGTGTCCCAAGTCACCGGTTTGATCCCGAACCGAGGAAAGGTTTGACTCTATATTACGGTCCGCGAACCAGAAATCTGGATAAGGAATTCTGTTAACCCGGGAGAAGGTGTTAGGCATTCCCGGGTTCCGTGGTTCTAGCACGGTCGCTCAATCGTCGTATTTGGCCTCTTTATCTGATTTTATAATGTGCTTTAACCTCTGTGCAAATTTTAACTTTCAACCGCTTTTGATTATTATTATTATTACAAGAATTATTATTATTATTATTATTTTAACAAAGAATTGCAACGTCGTGAAAATGTATCTCGAACCACGTCGCACCAGTGCACCCGTGGTTGTCAACACATTTCGTCTCCGTTGAGATTTGGATTTGAGTCATATAAATGTGCACTCGAGTTTAGGAAGGTAAAATTATTAAAAAGCGCGCATAAAGCATCTAACGTGTTGATAACTTTGCGGGAGGCCGTGAAAATTTGCTGAACGGCATGTCCCGGCGTCTAAGTATTTTAATATGAACATTTAAAGAGGGCCACGCAATTTAGGAGTTTTAGTTGGCATGGGGTGCCTCATTTTATTTTTAAAGGTCATCCTAAAGGTGACTATTATTTTCTAGTGATTTTGTCTCTAAAAGAGCCTAATTAATTAGCATTGTAAAATTCGGGCTTCAAGTTCAAGTCCGAACTCAAACAAATGGATAAATCCTCTTAATTTGAATTTGCTACCTAACCCAGAGGCCCAGATTTGTAGTTCAATTTTATTTCACTACCGTCATAACCAATACTTAGCGGGTAGATTGAGATCCTCAGTATGTTCACACCAATATCCAAGGCTTTGGGCCTCAAACGAGCCCAATATAAAAGCAGTAAAGTAGCAAGTTAATCAACTAATTGTTTTGACATCCTATGTTCTAATTTTATCCATCCAATCTAACTATGATATCAATTCTACTAAGGAGCTGATATTGAACCAGTAAAATACTAGACAACTGTTTACAAATGATGAAAACAATCCAATTAATAGAATGTATTATGTTAATACGTATGAGATACAACCTGTTGATATTCATATGATTATCCCTACTATTCTGAAGATCAATAGTAACTTAACGAGTTATGAGTCCTAATGCCCTGAATGACTAGCACGAATTACAGTAGAACTGAGGTCTTAGTTATACAAATTTGGAAAATCCACATAGTCCAATGTTCATGTGAATACAAATCAAAACTAAACTTTCTAAAAAATGCATATTATTTAACATCTATTCTGCTATTGATGCATAATAACTCAATTGAGTACACATCAGGAAGCCAATTCATCAGGATGTTTATTTCTTTTCCAATTCAAGAGCTACATCGATGCAAATTTGAGATGTGTACCTGGAAATTAGAGGACCAAAGGATCAGCTATGCAGTAATAGCAACAACAACAGTGGACCAACAGCCAACAACAACAAAAAACCCAACGATACACAGCAAAAAGACACGACTAACAGCAGTAGCAAAACACCCACAGCAGAATCAACAACAACCAGTAAAAAAGGAACCCCCGACCAGCAGAACAGTCGATAACAACCAATCAGAAATCAACCCAGCAGGATACAGAGCGACCAAAACAGATGCTATAAGTCAGGACAAGGGTTCAATCACACCCAATGAAACAGTGGTCAAGGATGTGAGAGCAACCCAGTGAGAAACACTCGCAAACTCAACAAGACTCAAAACCAAACCAATTCAAACATTAACAGGTATTTGCCCACTTCGAACGATCAAGGTTGCATCAAGATATCACTCACAGGACTCACTGAATGACTGACCCAGGGAGCCAAAAAAGAAGCAGAATCTGTTCTTCTTTTTCCTCAAAAAATGCCTCTGTTTGTTAAGGTCTATGTGTGTCTCTTTTAATGTTTTTTCCTCCTTTTTCTGTCTGAAATGCTTCTTCTTTTATATCCCAAGAAACACAGCTCCTCCCTCTCCAAATTATCCCCCCATGTGTTTACAGCTCTTAAGAGCATTCAGGAGAATTAAAGAAATGATTTTGCCATCTTATTCCCTGACTTTGCTGCTTAAAGTTGTCTAGGTATGGGTTTAATTATTAAATCCCTGGACTGCAGAGACTGGTGGTACCCTGATGTACAGCAGGTTCCACCAGTCCAGTTCATGGGCAAGATAATTTTTAAATCCTACAATGTTAGTTCTAATTAACTAATATTAACTACACTCTATTAATCCCTAATTTATGATCAACCAACGAATGCAACCATAATCCCATAGTGATTCAAATAAGAAATTAGTCTACAGTGATTCAACTAAGACATCAGTCAGTAACAAAGGAATCACTGCTCTGTTGTTTCTAACAAACAGACCTACGAAAGTGCATCGACGACATTCGATTAACTACAACACATAATCATGGATAACCAATTAATCAACCAAACAGTGATTCTGAAATCTCGGCCAAAGTGAAACTTAGGTATTCGACGACGCTAACCAAAACGAATAGCTATCCTATGACAAACACATTCGAACGAATAACAGAAAACAATTCGACCAAATAAAAGGTCTTTGAGGGGAGAACAGATAGGGACGGCCAACGAAGAAAGTTAAACAAATTGAACTAAAAAAAACACATAAGCAACACATACCTAATTAAAATAGATAGGAAAAAGGGAGATTACCTCGAACACAATCGAAATCGAAGCAAAACCCGGACTGTTTTGAGCTTGGCCTTGGATTTGAAGTCTAAAGGACTTTAATTGAGATGTTCTCCAGCGAGAACATCCCAATTAAACTCTATTAGGCTTCAACTTCTCTCGAATCCAAACGAAGATTCTAATTTGAAATCTAGGGTTCATAGGCTCAGATTTGGGGCTTGGGGCTTTGGGTTCGATTCGAGCAAAACCAAAGCCGGTGGGGGTATGAGGGAGGTCATGGGAGCCTATAGTGTGATTTTGGTGAGGTTTGGCGTTAGTTCGAATTTAACTCGAATCTTCAAATGAAGATTCGAGAAATTCCTGATTGATTCGAGATTAGGGGTTGCCAGGTTCTTGTAGACGGGGTTGAGGTGGTCGTGTGGTGTTACTTTGGTGGCCGGCGGCGTTGTTGCCGCCGGGTTTTCAGGCGAAGGGAGAGGAGGCGGCGCTAGGGTTTGTTGTTTGTGAAGGAGACGAGGTTGAGAGAGAGAGAGACGAGGGGGGATGGGGGGGGGTCTGAGGAATGAAAACGGGTTAAGGGGTTTGGGGGGTTTTCTGGGTAATTAAAATTAATGTTTTAATCCTGGCCGTTGGATGATGAGAATCCAACGGCCAGGATCAACAGAATGGGGCAATTAAATGTGATCCGTCCGATCAATGCCGATCGACGGCTTGGATCTCTTTATTAGAAACAGAAACGACGTCGTTTTAGTCTTATCTGGAGACGGGTTGGTCTGGACCAGAGGTGATTCGCTTGGGCCTGGCTTTTTGGGCTAAGTTGTGGCCCAAATCCGATCTCCTTACTACACTCCAAGTTGTATTATATATACATATATCTATATATACATATATTTATATA